>CAVNYN010286670.1:0-19859 GCA_963692815.1 Nyctanthes arbor-tristis | reverse complement strand
CACATTTTAAGGTTACTTTGCTTAGATTTACCAAGGATTTGAGGGGTTTTGTCATTGATTATCAAGTCTCCATTTCAAAGGTTCAAACAAGCAAGGTGAGTAATCCATTTCTTTGGTTTATTTGCATGCATAAGTTTCAAGAAAAGGTATGTGTTTTGATTATTGTTAAAATGATTTATTGCATAAGAAGTGCTAGAGTTCCTCTACCCAATTTGTATTGTTTGCTTTGATTTGATCCATGTTAATCGTTATGGATTGAAAGTTTGGAAATCCGGTAAAAGCAAACCGGAAATTGTTGTGAATCAATTGTGTTGCCATTGGTATTTGAAAGGCAACGAGGCGCCATGGTAGTAGGAATTTCTAGTATTTGGGGCCCTATAATGTGAACAAAAGGATTTGTGCATCTTGAAATTCTTAAGGTTGAAGCATGAAACGATTTTTATTAACCTTTGATAAACCAAATTGATGTATTACTCACGGGGTATTTTTATACTCACCTTTTATATGACTCCTCTTTTATAGATGATCCAACGAAGAGTTGTTGAAAAGAAAGCAGAGGAATGGAGGATGTCGCATGATGCAAGCCAGATTATGCATGTAATAGAAATTGATCTTTGGGCGTATTATGAGGATGAGCCTATGTTTGTTATGTATTTAGGCACCTCATATGAGTTCGAGATCTTTTGTGCCTTCTCCCTCAATCTTGTGCACCATGACAAGATTATGAGGGATAGGCCAATGTTTCTTATTTAATTTTGTGTATGGAAGCCACTTTAACTAAATAAAACTTGGCTTTTGTGGAAAGTTTTGACATAAGATGTGGAAATCCTAATTTTACTTGTAAGGGTTTCCCAATCTTGTGCTCGGTTTTTAATATATATATAAAGTGACTTTTATATATCGTGTTTCATGTTCTTTATACAAATACTACACTTAAAACTAATTAAGACGACAAACAACACTACTTTATCTAAGGAATAAAAGAGGGTTATTGACAAGTCGTGCCCCTCGAGTTTGGACAAAAGTTGTGAAAAGAAATTTATAACACTTCCGAAAAATAAATTTAGTAATAAAACTTTAACCATCGAACAACGAATTGAGACTGTCAGGGAATGCAGAAAGGTTTGCAAAAGTTGGAAAGACATAGTCTAAGACAAATATTTCTCTGAAATGTGCAAGCCAAAGTTGCAAGCTCTTACTGGTGTGTTCATGGCTTCAGAAGGAAACATGGTTTTACTGTTCAAAATATATAAGTGTGGATTTGGGGAATTGGAGAAAGATGTGGTCTTGCCCCTCTCTAAAAAATGTGAGTTACATGCAATGGGATCATCTAATGGTCTGGTTCTTTTGTGGTATAAGCTACCTGACTATAGTGATGATCTCTATTTGTGTGGGGGTAGTGATGCCTCATCTTGTAGCTCATTGTACTCTTTCTCCACAAACTCCCAAACATTATGTGCTCTAAGTAAAGCATTCATCTTAAAATTTCAATTGTCGTAATTGTTTCCCTTCAGTGGTAGAACTTGAAATAATGTCATATCAACCATAGGCATGACTTTTTAAAGACTCTCCCTTGAAGTAGGTGTAATACCACTTTGTTCGAATATGAAAACTAATCTTAGAAAGAAGGCTTGAAAGGCTTTCAAGAAGGGAACATTTGATTTGATGATGGAAGAGGGAACAAGTATTACAAAAGAACTTTTTCACTTTATTTCACTTTTTTTCACTTCATTCACTTCACACAAAATAGACTTCATCACCCATATTTATACTAGTGGCACCTCCTTAATCAATGGCTAAGGTTTTACCAACATTTCCTTAATCTAATGGCTGCAACTTATTATCTTGAATTCTCTGTATAAATATCTTAGTTATTTATCCATCATACAAATATCTAGAATATCTTTCAAATATCTCCCAAAAGCGTTATCTAAAAGATGTTTCTAGCTACTGGGCCTATTGGGCTTTTTTTCGAAAATTCTTTTTATTAGACTAAGTTTTTTATTTTGGCCCAAATCAAGTTTATTCCAACAAAGATAACTATCAAAAAAAAGATCGAATGAGGCATCAACTAAAAAATTACTTAACCTCCCTACATGAGTTGTGATGGATATTCTTTCGGAACAACCAATTGAGACTGTTATGGAATTCCAGAAGGTTTGCAAAAGGTGGAAAGACATAGTCTCCGATAAATATTTCTCAGAAATTTGCAAGCCTAAGTTGCAAGCTTTGACTGGAGTGTTCATGGCTTTAGAGGGAAACATAGTTTCAATTTTCAAAATATTTAAGTGTGGATTTGGGGAATTGGGGAAAGAGGTGGCCTTGTCCCTCTCCAAAAAAGGTGATTTACCTGCAGTGGGATCATATAATAGCGTGGTTCTTTTGTGAGATAAGCTACTTGACTCTAGTAATGGTCTCTATTTGTGTGGAAGAGTGATGTCGCAACTTGTGACTCATTGTACCCTTTCTCCACAATCTCCCAAACATTATGTGCTCCAAGTAAAACCTTCATCTTAATACTCCAATTATCATAGTTGCTTCCCTTTAGTGACATAGCCACGACTCTTTAAAGACTCCCTTGAATGAGCTTTAATACTGCTTTGTGGGAATATACAAATTAATCTTAGAAAGAAAGCTTGAAAGGCTTTCAAGGAGGAAATAAGTATTACAAAAGAACTTTTTCACTTTCTTTCACTATTTTCCATTTATTCACTTCATACAAAATGAACATCATCACCCCTATTTATACAAATGGCACCTCCTTAATCAATGGCTAAGATTTTGCCACCATTTCCTTAATCTAATGGCTACAATTCATTATCTAGAATTCTCAATATAAATATCTTTGATATTTATCTATCATAGAAGAACTTGAAAGGATGTCATAACATCCATAGTCATGACTTTTTAAAGACTCTCCCTTGAACGAGCTCTAATACTGCTTTCTTGGAATATAAAAATTAATCTTAGAAAAAGGGCTTGAAAGGCATTCAAGGAGGGAACAAGTATTACAAAAGAACTTTATCACTTTCTTTCACTTTTTTCACTTCATACAAAATGGGCATCATCACCCCTATTTATACAAATGGCACCTCATTAACCAATGGCTAAGATTTTACCATCATTCCCTTAATCTAATGACTACAATTCATTATCTAGAATTCTCTATATAAAAATCTCCGATATTTATCTATCATACGAATATGTAGAAATATTTCTTACAAATATCTCTCAATAGACTTATCCAAAAAATGTTTCTAGTTACTGGGCCTATTAGGCTTCTTTTCAATTATTCTTTCTATTAGACTTTTAAGCCCAAGTTTTTTGTTTTGGCCCAAATAGAGTCTACTTCCTACAAAGATGACTATGAAAGAAGAAAGTTCGAATGAGGCATCAACTAAAAAATTACTAGACATTGCTACGCGGATCATGAAGCATATTCTTTTGGAATAACCAATCAAGACTGTTATGGAATGAAGGAGGGTTTTCAAAAGTTGGAAAGACATAGTCTCAAACAAATATCTATTAGAAACGTGAAGAAAAAGTTACAAGCTCTTACTGGAGTATTCATGGCTTCAAAGGGAAACATAGTTTCACTATTCAAAATATGTAAATGTAGATTTCGGGAATCAGAGATAGAGGCGGCCTTTCCTCCCCCTCCCCACAAAAAAAAAAAAAGAGATAGGTGAGTTACGTGTGGTGGGATCATGTAACGGCTTAGTTCTTTTGTGGCATAAGCTACCTGACTATAGTGATGGTCTCTATTCATGTGGGATAGTGATGACTCATCTTGTGAATCATTATACCATTTCTGCACAATCTCCTAAACATCATGTGCTCCAAGTAAAGCCTTTATCTTAATACTAAAATTGTCATAGTTGCTTCTCTTTAGTGATAGAACTTAAAAGGATGGTACCCATAGCCATGACGTTTTAAAGACTCTCCCTTGAGCTAGTTCTAATACCACTTTGTTGGAATATGAATATTAATCCTAGAAAGAATGTTTGAAAGGCTTTCAATAAGGGAACAATTGATTTGGTAGTAGAAGCGGCAACAAGTATTAAAAAAGAACTTTTTCACTTTCTTTCACTTTTTCAATTCATACAAAATGGATATCATCACCCTATTTATAATAGTGGCGCCTCCTTAACCAATGGCTACAATTTTGCTACCAATCCCTTAATCTAATGGTTACAATTCATTAACTACAATTCTCTATATAAATATCTTAGATATTTATAGATCATGCAAATATGTAGAAATGTCTTTTACAAATATCTCACAAAAGACTTATCCAAAAGATGTTTCTAGTTACTGGGTCTATTGGGCTTCTTCTCGAAAATTCTTTCTATTAGACTTTTAAGCCCAAGTTTTTTGTTTTGGCTCAAATCAAGTTTACTTCCAGCAAAGATGACTGCGAAAATAGAAAGATCGAATAAGGCATCAACTAAAAAATTACTAGAACCTCCCTACGCGGCTTGTGATGGATATTCCTTTGGAACTACCAACTGAGACTATTATAGAATGTAGGAAGGTTTGCAAACATTGGAAAGGGATAGTCTCAGACAAATATTTCTCATAAATGTACAAGCCAAAGTTTCAAGCTCTTACTCGAGTGTTCATGACTTCGGAGGGAAATATAGTTTCACTATTCAAAATATATAAGTGTGGATTTAGGGAATTGAATAAAGAGGCTGCCTTGCCCGTTTCTAAAAAAATGTGAGTTACGTGTGATGGGATCATGTAACGGCCTGGTTCTTTTGTGGCATAAGCTACCTGACTATAGTAATGGTCTCTATTTGTGTGGGATAGTGATGCCTCATCTTGTGGCTCATTGTACCATTTCTCCACAATCTCCCAAACATCATGTGCTCCATGTGAAGCCTTGCTTTTCTTTAGTGATAGAACATGAAAGGATGCTATGCCACCCATAGCCATGACTTTTTAAAGACTCTTCCTTGAACTAGCTCAATACCACTTTATTGGAATATGAAAATTAATCTTAGAAAGAAGACTTGAAAGGCTTTCAACAAGGAAACAATTGATTTGATGGTGGCAGAGAGACCAAGTATTATAGAAGAACTTTTTCACTTTCATTCACTTTTTTCACTTCATTCACTTCTTACAAAGTGGACATCATCACCCCTATTTATATTAGTGGCACCACCTTAACCAATGGCTAAGATTTTGGCATCATTCCCTAAATCTAAAGGCTACAATTGATTATCTAGAATTCTCCATATAAATATCTTATATATTTATCCATCATACAAATATCCAGAAATATCTCTTATATATATATATATCCCAAAAGGCTTATTGAAAATATGTTTCTAGTTATTGGGCCTATTGGCTTTTTCTTTAAAATTCTTTTTATTAGACTTTTAAGCCCAAGTTTTTTGTCCTGACAATCAAGTTTACTTCCAACAAAAATGACTGCACAAGAAAAATGATCAATTGCGGCATCAACTAAAATATTACTGGACCTCTCTACGCAGGTGGTCGTGATGGATATTCTTTTGGAACAACCAATTGAGACGTTATGGAATGTATGAAGTTTTTCAAAAGGGAATGTATGAAGTTTTTCAAAAGATCGGAAAGACAATCGCAGACAAATATTTCTCAGAAATGTGCAAGCCGAAGTTGCAAGCTCTTACTAGAATGTTCATGGATTCAGAGAAGAATATAGATTCACTGCTCAAAATATGTAAGTGTGGATTTGGAGAATTAGAGAAAGAGGTGGCCTTGACCCTCTCTAAAAAAGGTAAGTTATGTGTAGTGGGATCATGTAACGCCCTGGTTCTTTTGTGGCATAAGTTACCTCACTACAGCGAAGGTCTCTATTTGTGTGCAATATTGATGCCGCATTTTGTGGCTCGTTGTACCCTATCTCCACAATCTCCCAAACCTCATGTGCTCTAAGTGAAGCCTTCATCTTAATACTTCCATTATTGTAGTTGCTTCCCTTTAGTGATAGAACTTAAAAGGACACCATACCACCCCAATAGCCATGACTTTTTAAAGTCTCTCTCTTGAACTAGCTTTAATACCACTTTGTTGGAATACGAAAATTAAACTTAGAAAGATGGCTTGAAAGGCTTTTAAGAATGGAACAATTGATTTGATGGTGGAACAGAGAACAAGTATTACAAGAGAACTTTTTCACTTTCATTCAATTTTTTCACTCCACACAAAATGCATATCATCACACATATTTATACTAGTGGCACCTCCTTAATCAATAGCTAAGCTTTTGTCACCATTCCCTTGATCTAATGGCTACAATTCATTATCTAGAATTCTCAATATAAATATCTTAGATATTAATCCATCATACAAATATCTAGAAATATCTATTACAAATGTCCCAAAAGACTTATCCAAAAGATGTTTCTAGTTACCGGGCCTATTAGGCTTCTTCTCGAAAATTCTTTCTATTAGACCTTTAAGCCCAAGCTTTTTATTTTGGCCCAAATCAAGTTTACATCCAACAAAGATGACTACGAAAGAAGAAAGATCGAATGAGGTATCAACTAAAAAATTACTAGACCTCCCTACGCTAGTCGTGATGTATATTCTTTTAGAACAACCAATTGAGACTATTATGGAATGCAGGAAGGTTTGCAAAAGTTGAAAAGACATAGTCTCAGACAAATTTTTCTCAGAAATGTGCAAGCTAAAGTTGCAAGCTCTTACTGGAGTGTTCATGGCTTCAAAGGGAAACATAGTTTTGCTATTCAAAATATGTAAGTATGGATTTGGCGAATTGTTGATAGAGGTTGCCTCGCCCCTCTCTAAAAAATACGAGTTACGTGTGGTGGGATCATGTAACGGTCTGGTTCTTTTGTGGCATAAGCTATCTAACTATAGTGATGGTCTCTATTTGTGTGGGATAGTGATGCCTCATCTTGTGCCTCATTGTACTATTTCTCCACAATCGCCCAAACATCACGTGCTCCAAGCAAAGCTTTCATCTTAATACTTCAATTGTTGTTGTTGCTACCCTTTAGTGATAGAACTCGGAAGGCTGCCTTACCACCCATAGCCACGACTTTTTAAAGACTCACCCTTGAACTAGCTCTAATATCGCTTTGCTGGTATATGAAAATTAATCTTGGAAAGAAGGATTGAAAGGCTTTCAAGAGGGGAACAAATGATTTGATGGTGGAAGAGGGAACAAGTATTACTAAAGAACTTTTTCACTTTCATTTGCTTTTTTCACTTCATACAAAATGGACATCATCACTCCTATTTATAATAGTGGCGTCTCCTTAACCAATGGCTAAGATTTTGCCACTAATCCCTTAATCTAATGGCTACAATTCATTACCTACAATCCTCCATATAAATATCTTAGATATTTATCCATCATGCAAATATCTAGAAATATCTCCTACAAGTGTCTCCCAAAAGATTTTCTAGTTACTAGTTTTGTTGGGCTTCTTCTCGAAAATCCTTTCTATAAGACTTTTAAGCCCAAGTTTCTAGTTTGGCTCAAATCAAGTTTACTTCCAACAAAGAGATCGGAAAAGAAGAACGATCGAATCAGCCATCAATTAAAAAATTATTGGACCTCTTATGCGGGCCGTGATGGATATTCCTTTGGAACTACCAATTGAGACTGTTATGGAATGAAGGAAGGTTTGCAAATGTTGGAAAGACATAGTCTCAGATAAAAATTTCTCAGAAATGTACAAGACAAAGTTGCAAGCTCTTGCTCCAATGTTCATGGCTTCTGAGGGAAACATATTTCACTGTTCAAAATATATAAGTGTGGATTTGGGGAATTGGAGAAAGAGGTTGATCTTGCAACTCTCTAAAAAATGTGAGTTACGTATGGTAGGATCATGTAACGGCATGGTTCTTTGGTGGCAAAAGCTACCTGACTATAGTGATGGTCTCTATTTGGGTGGTAAATTAATGCATCATCTTGTGGTTTATTATACCCTTTTTCCACAATCTCAGATCAAACATCATATGGTCCAAGTAAAGCCTTGATTCCCTATAGTGATAGAACTTGAAAGGATACTATACCACCCATAGCCATGACTTTTTAAAGACTTTTCCTTGAACTAGCTCTAATATCACTTTGTTGGAATATATGAAAATTAATCTTAGAAAGAATACTTGAAAGACTTTCAAGAAGGGAACAATTAATTTGATGGTGGAAGAGAGAACAAGTTTTACAAAAGAACTTTTTCATTTTCATTATCACTTTATTCACTCTATACAAAGTGGACATCATCATCCGATTTGTATCGGTGGCACCACCTTAACCAATGGCTAAGATTTTGCCAACATTCCCTTAATCTAATGGCTACAATTGATTATCTAGAATTCTCCATATAAATATCTTAGATATTTATCAATCATATGAATATCGAGAAATATTTCTTACAAATATCTCCCAAAAGACTTATTCAAAAGATGTTTCTAGTTACTTGGCCTATTGGCTTCTTCTCGAAAATTCTTTCTATTAGACCTTTTAACTCAAGCTTTTTGTTTTGGCTCAAATCAAGTTTACATCCAATAAAAATAACTGCGAAAGAAGAAAGCTCAAATGAGGCATCAACTAAAAAATTACTAGACCTTCCTACGCGGGTCGTGATGTATACTCTTTTAGAACAACCAATTGGGACTATTATGGAATGCATGAAGATTTGCAAAAGTTGGAAAGACATAGTCTCAGACAAATATTTCTCAGAAGTGTGCAAGCCAAAGTTGCAAGCTCTTACTGGAGTGCTCATGGCTTCAGAGAGAAACGTAGTTTCACTGTTCAAAATATATAAGTGTGGATTTGGGGAATTGTTGATAGAAGTTGCCTTGCCCCTCTCTAAAATATGTGAGTTACATGTGGTGGGGTCATGTAACGGCCTTGTTCTTTTGTGGCATAAGCTACCTGACTATTGTGATGGTCTATATTTTTGTAGAATATTGATGCCTCTTGTGCCTCATTGTATCATTTCTCAATAGTCTCCCAGACATCATGTGCTCCAAGTAAAGCCTTCATCTTAATACTCCAACTGTCGTTTTGCTACATTAGTGATAGAACTTGAAAGGATGTCGTACCACCTATAGCCATGACTTTTTAAAGACTCTCCCTTACACTAGCTCTAATACCAATTTGTTGAACTATGAAAATTAATCTTAGGAAGAAAGATTGAAAAGCTTTCAAGTATGGAACAATTGATTTGGCAGTGGAAGATGGAACAAGTATTACAAAATTACTTTCTCACTTTCATTGACTTTTTTCACTTCATTCACTCTATACAAAATGGACATCATCACCTCCATTTATACTAGTAGCACCTACTTAACCAATAGCAAAGATTTTGTCACAATGCCCATAATCTAAATGCTACAATTCATTATCTAGAATTCTCCATATAAATATTTTAGATATTTATCCATCATACAAATATCTAGAAATATCTCTTACAAATATCTCCCAAAAGATTTATCCAAAAGATCTTTCCAGTTACTGGGCCTATTGGGCTTTTTCTCAAAAATTCTTTCTATTAGACTTCTAGGGCCAAGTGTTTTGTTTTGGCTTAAATCAAGTTTACTTCCAACAAAGAAGACTACGAAAGAAGAAAGATCGAATGAGGCACCAACTAAAAAATTACTGGATCTCCCTACGCGGGTCATGATAGATATTCTTTTGGAACAACTAACTGATACTATTATAGAATGCATAAACGTTGGCAAAGTTGGAAAGACATAGTTTTAGACAAATATTTCTCAGAAATGTGCAAGACAAAGTTGCAAGCTCTTACTGGAATGCTCATAGCTTCAGAGGGAAACATAGTTTTACTGTTCAAAATATGTAAGTGTGGATTTGAGGAATTGGAGAAAGAGGTGGCCTTGCCCCTTTCTAAAAAATGTGAGTTATGTGTGGTGGGATCATGTAACGGCCTAGTTCTCTTTTGTGGCATAAGCTACCTGACTATAGTGATGGTCTTATTTGTGTGGGATAGTGATGCCTCATCTTGTGGCTTATTGTACTCTTTCTCGACAATCTCCCAAACATTATGTGCTCCAAGTAAAACATTCGTCTTAATACTTTAATTGTCGTAGTTGTCTCCCTTTAGTGATAGAACTTGAAAGGATGCCATACCACCCGTAGCCATGACTTTTTAAAGACTCTCCCTTGAACTAGCTCTAATGCTAATTTGTTGCAATGTGAAAATTAATCTTAGAAAGAAGGCTTGAAAAGCTTTTAAGAATGAAACAATTGATTTAATGGTGGAAGAGGGAATAAGTATTACAAAAGTACTTTTTCATTTTCTTTCATTTTTTTAATTCATTCACTTCATACAAAATAGACATCATAGCCCATATTTATACTAGTTGCACCTTCTTAACCGATGGCCAAGATTTTGTCACCATTCTCTTAATCTAATGGCTACAATTCATTATCTAGAATTGTCCATATAAATATCTTAGATATTTATCAGATCGTATAGATATCTAGAAATATCTCTTACAAATATCTCCCAAAAAACTTATCTAAAAGATGTTTCTAGCAAATGGACCTATTGGTCTTCTTCTCGAAAATTCTCTCTATTAGACTTTTAGGCCCAAGTGTTTTGTTTTGACCCAAATGAAGTTTACTTCCAAAAAGAAGATTGCAAAAGAAAAAAGATCGAATATAGAATCAGCTAAAAACTTGTTGGACCTCCCTATGCGGGTCATGATGGATATTCTTTGGAACAACCAATTGATACTATTATAAAATGTAGAAAGGTTTGCAAAAGTTTGAAAGACATAGTCTCAGATAAATATTTCTCAGAAATGTGCAAGACAAAGTTGCAAACTCTTACTAGAGTGTTCATGGCTTCAGAGGGAAACATAGTTTTACTGTTCAAAATATGTAAGTGTGGATTTGGGAAATTGTAGAAAGAGATGGCCTTGCCCCTCTCTGAAAAAGGTGAGTTACGTGTGTTAGGATCATGTAACGGCCTGGTTCTTTTGTGGCATAAGCTACCCGTCTAGAGTGACGGGCTCCATTTGCGAAATCCAATATTAGAAGAACATGTTTTGCTTCCAAGTCCAGAAATGGAGAAGGGGATTTTGAGATCAGCTTATGGCTTTGGATATAGTTGTGGTCAATACAAGTTACTCAGGATTGTCCAGAAACGTTATCCCTCTTTTTCTCGTCCTAACAAAACAAAGGCTGAGGCCATTACACTTTAGAATGGCAACCAGTGGAGGACGGTTGGGAGTGCCTCTTTCCCACTTGGTGATCGATTTTGCAAGGTGGTTGTTAATAGAGCAATACATTGGATTGCTGAAGATTTTGAGGAACGTGGATTTGTATATTCCTTTGATATTTAGAAACAAAAAATACAACAAATTGCAACTCGAAGAGAGTTCGTGGATCCAGGGCCTTATATGAGATTGGTACAGGCCTTATATGAGACTAGTGGCATACAAGGAATCTCTGTGCATTATAGATTATTCAAGGGATTCCGTAACTTATATTTGGCTGATGAAAGAATAAGGCTGCCAAATAAACATCCCATAATCGAAAAGAAGAATATTAAGCATGGGCCATCTAAGCTAACTGTGATTGTTGGGAGAACTGAAGTGATGCAAATTGTAAAATTTTTTGAGTTTGTATTTTTTGTACTCCAAATAGGGGAGAGCTCTTTGAAATTGAAGTTCTAGAGGATAAATCGTGCTGTTTGAGAGAGAAAACTTACATGACTATGGTAGCATATAATGCCACTTTACTTTCACCAAAAATAGTGATGTCAAATCTAGTGATAGGTCCTATGAGAAAATTACAATTTGGTAAACTTTTAGCCAGACTGAACAATACGTCATTTATACCGTGCTTTCTCTCCAAATGTAAATTTATTACATAAATGTGATTGATGCTTGCTTGTGGTTTGATTGGGATTCTATCCTAGAAGGATAAGTGACTGGCAATTAGGACATAGTTATATGCTTGTTTTTCTTTTCCATTTGCTTGTTTTTTCTTTTCTACGTTTCCTCAACAGTAAATTTTAGTTTTAATTTGGAGAATCAGCTAAAGTGGTTTGATTAACTTGTTGAATTATGGCATTATTTGTTTGAAGTAAGAATTGTTGTAGCTGTTAAAATTCTGGTGCTACACTCATTTAAGGTTCAGTCTACCTTGTTGATGCTGAGTGTTTTTGAGGTTGCCGCTAATTGTCTAGTTGATTCTATATGTGATTGTTAAATATTGTCACGCCCGCGTTATACCGTCAATATTATTGAGTTGTCTTTATCTACTTTCGGAAGCTCTCATTTTATCTTTTTAGATTGTACTAATAACGAGGGACAAGACATACAAAGTCACCGAGTTTTTTGTTTAAAAAAAATCATCATAACGTTAGTATGTAGTTTTACAAACTCATCCGTGAACTAGGAAATCCGAGACGCCTTTGTAGTTCATTACCAAATTCCTTTGCCAAGTTGTAAACACTTGCATACTCTTCTCATCATCAATACTCATAAGTGGAGCCCGTTGTTTCAATTTGCTTCTCTTGCACAATCTCTTAATATCATTATGATTAAATTTACACAAGATGTAAAGAACACACAACATACTACAATCATAAGTAAATTTTATTGCTTAACCCGCCGAATAAAGGATTGGAAGGCCTTTACATTGAAAATTGACCTCCAATGAATACAAAATCCATCCTTTCACTTTTATATTACATACTAAGCATTCCACATATATATATACACACGCACACACACATCTAAGATTATATTTATTCTTATAACTATTGCCTTCTTGTTAAACTACTACATTAGGTAAAAAAAACATAGGTTTATCCATCATAAACTTGTCATAATAAATGTGAGCATAAGTGTAGGCACAAAAGATATTAAGTTCGTAGGTTGTTTCTAAATACATTAGAAATCACGGTGCATCTTCGTAGTAGCCCCATGAGTCCGTTTCCACTACATGCAATATTCTCCTTTGATCTAAGGACATGCTTCAATCTTCAGGTTGTCTTTCATATACCTTACGGTTGAGCACCTACAAGATGGAAAGACATGGAATGAGTACAATGTACCCAATGAGTAACACAATATTCTTATTTACCTCTTGATTATAAGAAATCCCATTTTAACACATGTCCGAGAAAACATGAAGTGTACAAACCTTTGAATACATAAGAGGGCCCAATCACTAGTTAACTTACTACCCCTATAGCGCATTTATATCATCCAATGCCAATTCGATTATAGCAACATAATGTCAAGTAGATCCACGTTCGATCCTGGTTGACCCTTACTGGAATTTTAAGCAAAGCACAATACAAATACAAAATAATACACGATATTAATCATCACTTATTTTGGAATCATTAGATAGCTCATAGTATGAAAACAAAACAAAGTAAAGCCAATACAAGATGAGTAGAGTATCAACTAGTGATTCAAATGCACTAAATCATTTATTTCTTGTCATAGTAATGCATCAAAATACATGCCCTCATTTAAAACTCATACATGCTAAAGGAAAACAAAACACTGGTTACTCACTTTTGCCTTGTTTCCTCAAAGATTCTTGGACAATTCTAGGTGGAAAAGTTGTTTCAAAATCTTGACATTTCTCAATCAAAGTGATGTTTTAAGCGGGGATTCTTTCTATATACGGAGAGGGTTCTATTTCAAGTGCCAAGAAAGTGTCTTTGGGAATTTTACTTGGTGTTCTATGGCCTCTATATTTATGGATGAATTCTTTAGTTGTTTTGGAGAAAAATCTGGAGTTCCACCTATGAAAATGTGGCCAATTGTCCTTAGATAATTTTATGGTTAGCAAATAGAAAGAAGTCCAATTGGAAGCTTTGGAATTTTCTTGCCAACAATGTATGCCAACTGTTCCTTATTTTTCGTTCATGTGATTATTTTTGTAAGTATCCAAGTGTCTTCATAAGGTTCACTCATTTATTGCTCGTCGAGTCCTCTTATTTAATGTGATTCTACAATTAGGTTATTATGTTTTTGGAACACATTTTTGCTTTGAGTAAAACCAACCAACCGATTGAATTTAGGTATCTTTTCGAGCAAATCTACTAACCAATTGAATTAATTGATGCAAACTCAAGTAGTTATTCAATCATTGTCAAAACATGCTAGGCGTTCTTAAAATTTTTGTGGCACATTACATTTATGACTTTAAAATGTCAAATATTTTTGGCTTGATTAGATTACCCCATTGCAGGTTGACTGTGATGAAAAGTCTTTGCAGCGAATACAGAGTTTCTGGGTATCCTACCATCCAGCGCTTTCCTAAAGGGCCTTTGAAGATCAAGAAGTGAATTTAGGCTCTTCTATGAACCGTATTTCTTCTTTCATTTTTCTCTATGTTTTCTCTTTTCCTCCTTGTGGTTTGAAAGAATTATATGAGGTTACAAACCCATTTATTCTTTTCATTATTTTTGCCCATTTGTTGGTTGAAGAAGTGCAAGCCACATTAACTAGTTCATCATTCCTTAGGTGTGAAAGTGCAAGAACTACTGAAGCCTTTACTGAATTTGTGAACACTAAAGCAAGTAAGAGCAGGACAGCTTTTGTTGCTAAGTATATTTTGCTTCTAAAATCTATATATCTATACATCTATATATATTAATTAAGAAAACTAAGTCTTGGTATCTTTTGTACCGCAATTTTCTCACATTTTTTATTTGGTAATTCCTGTAGTATTTTTTTTTTTTTTAAACAAAAAATTTTGTCAAAGTACTTTGAGAAGATTTGAACCTAGGATAATTGAGTTTAGCATCCAAGCTTCAACAACTTTGCCCTTTTCGTTTTTGTTATGCTTTCTCACTTATCTATCTTAATTCATTCATTCACCATCTCCATCGTGTGTGTTGGTGAATTTAATGTTATTTGAATATTTTTTATGTTTTTTACATTTTTTTTAATTTTTTTAGTTTTTTTTGGATTTTTAAAATTGTTTAGGAGGGGGGTAATGTATATCTTTTACTCATCCAACCCGAACCACCCTACCCCGTACCCATTTAGGGTGAGGTTGGTAGAAATGGGACAGGGGAGACTTACCTGATCTAGATGTGTCAATGAGCCGAGCCAAGTTTGCCAAAATTTGGGCTCGAGCTTTTTTCATACCGAGCCTAAAAAGCCCAAGACAAAGCCCAACTCGGCTAGGCTGTGAAAATTAGGCTCAACCCGAGCTTTGGCTCCAGCCTTTTTTGCCCAGCTCGGCTTTTTTTTTAAATTTTTTCATACGTTAGTTTAATTTTTTTTCCTACCTAAGTTTGACACGGACCTTAACGGGCCGGTTCTACTAGGGCTTGCCCCTGAATTTGGGACTCGACTAGGGTTTGGGCTCGTCTTAAGCGAGCCACGAGCCGGCTCGGCTCAGACTTTTTACAAGCATGGCCATGGGCCGCCCGAGCTTGTCGTCTCGTATGCATCCCTAACCTGATCAAAACCCACCCCATTGACATTATTATTGTTAGAATTCCTTTCATTTTCATATTAATTAATTGGAAAATCAAATCTTTCACTACATAAATATTTGATTCTTTTTTGTTGGTGTGGGGAAGCAATGATATGATGGCGGTTGAATGGGTTATATAGAAATATAAATTTTTGTCCTTATATTTTTGGTCCATTTCTACACGGACATGAACGATATGGTCCATTTGCACAAATTAATTAGCCATGTTTAATGAACCCAAGAAATTGCTAATGCTTTTACTTAGTATACCCTTTGCAGGATGATTAAATAAATTGTTTGGACAGGAATTATCTTTTTTTGGACAAAGGAAAGGAATTGTTAATAAGTTGCTTTTTTATAAGTCATACCAGATGCTAAAATAGGTCCTCTGTTTAGATATTTTGTGCTTATTACATGTGTTTTCTTAAGCTTTTGGCAAGAGTTTAATAAAAGTAGTAGGTTTAGACCAACATAAATAAAATCATGAAACATTAAGTCGTATTTGAAACACCATTTCTTGTGAGCTTATAAAGTATTTTTCCCATCATGAGTTGTCTTGAGGGTGTGCAGGTAGTCACTGACGGAGACAGGGGAGGGCCATTCTGGGCCACGGCCCAGACCCAACTAACAGAAAGAAATTTTTTTTCTTTTTAAGCTTCGGCCATTGGGTTTTTGTGTTTGGGCTCGGGGGAAGGAGAGCCCGAAGGGGGAAGGGCCGCATCTAATAATCCTGTGCATGTTGTTATCCCCAATTCCCCTAGCCGTTAACGATTTATTCTGAATTGTCTTTGCATCGTCTCGTTCTCTTCAAACTGCAATCCTCCCAATTGAATTGCAATTAAGGCAAAAATTCCCAAATCCAATTTAAAGCACAGTCAAGACTTCAAATCAACAAAGTAAAGCTTTCACTTTTCACTCACCGTATCTTCTTTGTGGCGGCAGGACTCTGAGGTTCGTATGCTAGTGGGCGGCGGCGCGGCGTCAATAGAGTCTCAACGGTCTTCCACTTTTCCGCGCAACAACTGTGAGGCCATGAACTGCTAAGTATTCTTGATTCTTCCTTTTTTTTTAACATCGTTTCTTTCAATTTTTTGGGATTGGTCTTAGTTTATCACTCTTTTAGACTTGTGCAAGTGAAGTTTTTGTTGAGAAGAAACTGAAATTTGGAATTAAAGAAAGAACTAATTTGGAATTAGTTTTAGTCTTTCAGTTTTAGACTTTGCAAGTGAAATTTTTACTGAAATTAGAAGAAGGAACTGAAAATTTGCATCACCAATCAATATGAAACAAAAAAAAGAAGTTACGCTGCTGAATAACTGGGTTAATGGTTTTGTTTGTGAATGTATGTTAAAAGGTATTTTATTTGTAATTTGATATTAGATTTTTGAGAAATGTTATAGATATAAAGTACTAATTGGATTTGTTAGCTAAAAAATTGGCAAGCGCTGCTCATTTGAACAATATAATATGATGCAAGTTACAAAATGAAACTATGGAATATAACTAAACTAGTAATTGAACGCTTTTAGTCTGATGAACTAGATTTTGAGTTAATGAGCGCTTTTTATAATACACTAGACTTAGTGTAATCTTTTGAAAAATTAGTATTTACATAAATGACTTTTTCAAGTTCTCATCCGGCTCCCCCCTTTGTTATCGGCTGGCTACGCCATTACAGGTAGTGCGATTGCACATAGCATCATCATCCAAAGGGTACCCATTTTTTATTTTTTTACTTTTTTTTTGGTTATATAGATATGATGTTAAAATTTTTGAAAAACTTTTAGAATGTCACCTGTTAAAAAATATGTATTATTGTGATACCAATTTTTCAAAAAATTTAATGAAAGTTATTGAGTTAAGAATTAGAATGTATTTTATTATTTTAAAAAATTAAACAAAACCTAGCTTTGAAAATTAAATTTGCCGTTAACCATCAAAAGCCCCCCAACCCACCCAAAAAAAAAGGGTAATCATACTATAAAACCAACAAGTTAATAAGAAGTTGTCAAAAAAAAAGAATAAATTAATAAGAAAAGGCGGACCATCATAATGAAAATGATCATTTTTAATGTAAAATAATACAACCGTTATTTAATTGAAGGTGACACTATTTTGACACCTAAATTCTCATGGCGGGCCATCTTTCCCGTATTGCAACTTATATAGTCATTAAGAGAAGAAATTTTATTTCAATTTCTATTATTTTAAAGGTGGTTTGATTCTCATTATTCCCCTTATTTATAATTTTACATACCACTAATTTGACTTTTGATTTGACAACTGCTCAATTACAATCACATATTTTAAATTTGTTTACATTCCCAATACACATTCGACATCCCTCCTTATTATAAATTTTCTACATTTTCACAAATAAAAAGCATCAAACAAGCTCTTAGAGTGTTATGAGTCACAAGAATAAGCACACATAAAATCTTCCAAGTTCCAGAACTATCAAGAGAAAATGGACATTAATTCTAGACTATTGTATAATTTCATGATTTTATGTTACTACTATATTGTACTTTCCTTCCTCAGCATTTTCCTTTTAATCATTCAATTTAATATTTTTATTTTGAGACTCTATCTACATATTACATTTTTGTTAAATATATCTCATATTTGCCTAATCGATTTTAATTTTACTTTGTTCGATTGTACAATTTCATTATTTTATGTTCTCTTACTCCATTTTATTTTATTTTGTGAACATAATATATTCGTAAAACGCACGAGTGTGAAGCATAGTATGTCCGTGAAACGCATGAGTGTAAAACTAATATAGATTATGCTATCGAGTTTTATTGTCTTTAAAAGAAATAAAAAGTAAGAATTATTAAAAAAATTATTGGTTCAATTATTATACTTTTCCTTATTGTTATACTTTTCCTTTTAATCATTTAATTTAATATTTTTATTTTGAGACTCTATCTACATATTATATTTTAGTTAAATATATCTAATTACATGAAAATGGATAATATATCGATCTAAATTTCAATATTATTATATTTTATTATTATTATACTTTTCCTTTTAATCAATTAACTTAATATTTTTATTTTGAAATTTTATCAACATATTACATTTTAGTTAGATGTATCTCATATTTGTGTAATCGATTTGAATTTTACTTTATTCGATTATATAATTTCATGATTTTATGTTGTTTTACTCTATTATATTTTACTTTGTCACTATAATATATCCGTAAAACGCACGGGTGTGAAATATAGTATATCTGTAAATGCACAGGTGTGAAACTAATATATAATTATGCAATCAGGTTTTATTGTCTTTAAAGGAAATAAAAAATAAGAATTAATAAAAAAATTATTGGTTCAACGAGATAGCGATGAAATAATAACAAGAATATAAAATTATGTCATCAAAATAAAGAATTGATTGTATGCTACTTGCAAACATAATATGCACATTAACTCCATGCATGTTGTGTTTTTTAGTTTTTTTTTTTTTAACGACATTAAACTTGACAAACATAATTATGTTATATTTTATGTATGAAATTCTTTTAGAGCACTACCCATACAACGCATGAGTGGAAATTTAGTATTTGTGAAAATTGGAATTAGACTATCTTTGTGGGACGGAGGTATTAGTTTTTTTAATTTTTTTTACTACCTCTGTCTTACAAAAATAGTTTCATTCTCTTTTTTCACAAGACCTAAGAGAAGTGCAATTAATAATATTGGAAAAGTAAAAAATAATGTTGGAAAAGTAAAATTTAAGATTATTTTCCTATCCTTTTTTTATTAATTATTCTACTTTAATAATTTTATTTTGCTGATAATAATGTATGTTAAATAAAAGTATATAAGAAAACTAATTTAACTCCTCAAAATCTAAAAAGTAATATTTCATATAGTTTTTGCGATGTCACGTGATATATCAACATTTTTATATAATTATAAATATTGGGTTTAAAATTCTATAAATCACTATGAGACTGTGGTTTCTTATATGAACTCGTAGATTTTTCCTATACTATATGTAATGTATTCAGACATTTATGAGAATTTATTTAAATTGAAAGAGAAAGATGCAAATCATTCTTATGTAAAACTACAGTGTATAGATAGAGGTAAGTAACGGTTCAATTATCCTGTGATTGGAAAGATTTGATGAGAGATGCTAATTAGAAATATTAGGCATGATGTATATGATCTGATTGAGATTATACTATAGAGTACATTGTGATACATGACATAAACATCTATTGAGCATGATGTAAAATATGAGAATATGCATGTAGCATGAAGAAGATTGGCTTGTGAGCTAATAGTAGTTGTGTAAACCCTATATAGTGATATCGTACTTTATTTGCTGTCTGAGTAGATATACCACTCGGGGTGTTCCATCGGGTGAGTGTTTTGCAGCTCAGCAG
>CAVNYN010286667.1:0-27036 GCA_963692815.1 Nyctanthes arbor-tristis | reverse complement strand
CTTTTAAGTTCAATTTGCTATCTGTCAGAAAATTAGCCAAAAACCTCCAAACTGTAGTTTACTTTATTTGCTGATTATTGCGTGTTACAAGACCCCTTGACTGAGAAACTCTTGGCTGTTGGAAGGGTATACAAGGAACTTTATGTCTTGGACAAGAATTCCTTCTCTCTTTCAACTCTCCAGAAATATTCTTCACAACTTAGTACTCAATTCTCTTCCATATCTGTACATAATTCTAGTGTTGCTTGTAATAAGTCCATCACTAGTTCTGTTCACCTTTGGCATAATAGGCTTGGCCATGTGCCTGTAAAGGTATTACAGCATATGGGCATTGTTCCACATTTTAATAAAATTGAGCGTTGGCCTTGTGATGTGTGTGCCTATTCTAGACAACAAAGACTTCCCTTTCTAAAGAGTTGCATTCAAACTACAGAACCTTTTTCATTGATTCATATGGATATTTGGTGCCCTTACAAATTTTCTACATTGTTTGGTGCACATTATTTTCTTACCATTGTTGATGATTTTACTAGAACTACATGGACTTTCTTGTTAAATCATAAAACTCAGGTGTGGAACACCTTTAAAGCCTTTACTCAACTGATAGCAACACAGTTTGGAAAGTCCATTAAATCTGTTAGAACTGATAATGGGTTAGAATTCATTATCCATGACTTTCAAACTTATCTTTCTTCTATTGGTACCTTGCATCAAAAATCATGTGTGTATACTCCACAGCAAAATGGGGTAGTGGAAAGGAAACACAAACATTTATTGCAAATTGCAAGAGCATTGATGTTTCAATCCATTGTTCCATGATATTTTTGGGTGAAGCTATTCTTTTAGCTACCTATATCCTCAATAGATTACCCACCAAGTTACTCGATTGGAAAACACCATATGAGATGCTTCATCTTAAACCAGCTACTTATCAGTATTTAAAGACCTTTGGCTGCTTATGCTATGCCCTAATACCAAACCATATAAAGATAAATTCTCTCCTAGAAGCTTTAAATGAATTTTCCTCGGGTTTAACACTGGCCAGAAGGGCTATAAACTCTATGACTTGACTTCCAAAGCTTATCATCTCTCGAGATGTCATTTTTTATGAGAATGTCTTACCTTACCAGAATTCTGCCCAAATTTCTGATCCTACACCTTTACCAGTTGTTACACCTGACTCTGACCCTGATATCGGTTCTGATCATGCAAATACATCCCTTTCCTCCATTTGATGATAAGTCTTCAGACCATTATTCAGTTGTTTGGGATATAGATCCTGTATCTCCTTCCACCAATAAGGATCTCAGTCACTCATATTCTTCACTTTCTCCTATTCCTTAGTCAGTTGATCATGTCACTATACTCAGACAAAGTACCAGAACCAGAAATCCACCCATATGGCATAGAGATTTTGTTACCAATTTGTCTCATACTGATTCCATTTGCGTGCCACAACCAACTTCTTCCATATATACACCAAACACCTTTCCTTTCAAAACTTCTTCTTCTTTTCACCCTGAATACATTACATTTTTAGCCAATATTCAGACTATCCATGAACCTACTTCCTATCAAGAGGCTAGTACTAAGGTTGAGTGGATTGATGCTATGCAAACTGAATTAGGTGCTCTAGAAAAGAATAACACTTGGGATATTGTTGATCTTCTAGTTGGCAAGAAACCTATTGGCTCTAAATGGGTTTATAAAGTAAAATTGAAAGCTGATGGTTCTATAGATCGATACAAGGCTAGGTTAGTAGCCAGGATACAATCAAGTTGCTGGAGTGGATTACTTTGATTCGTTTTCTCCTATGGCTAAGCATGTTTCTATCAGAATTTTCATTGCTTTAGCCACTATAAGAGGCTGGTTTTTATACAAGCTCGACATTAATAATGCTTTTCTTCATGGTTTTTTAGACGAAGAATTATATATGTGGCCTCCAGCCGGGTACACTTTAGCTAAATCATGACAAGTTTGTAAGCTAAAGAGGTCATTGTATGGGCTAAAACAGGCCAGTAGACAATGGAATTTAGAGCTATGCAAACATTTGGAGTCTTCTAGTTTTCATCAATCTGCACATGATCATTGTTTGTTTGTTCTACATGATAATGATGTTTTTGTGGCTGTCTTGGTGTACGTCGATGATATTCTTTTGACAGGAAATAATGATTTGGCAATCACCAAGGTCAAACAATCCCTTGATCAAGCATTCACTATCAAGGATCTGGGGTTTGCAAGGTATTTCCTGGGTATTGAAATCCTCAGGGCTGCTGATGGTACATCTCTTAATCAGAGGAAATATGCTCTGGACTTAGTGACAGACGCAGGTCTTTCGGGCTCCAAACCTGTTCCAACACCATTTCCAAAGGTGCAAGCTGAGTTCTACTGATGGTAAGCCTTTACAATAGCCTGATCAATACAGACGACTAGTGGGTAGATCGCTTTATCTCAACATAACCTGACCATATATTACGTTTGCCGTGCAACAATTGAGTCAATTTGTATCCCATCCTACTACTTCACATTGGCATCTAGCACTGCATTTACTGAAATACATCAAAGGAACTATTTCTTCTGGTCTATTTTTCCCTATTGATTCTGATTTGGGTTTAAAGGCCTACTGCGATGCTGATTGGGCCTCCTGCTCTGACACTAGAAGGTCTCTTACTGGTTTTTGTATTTTTCTGGGCAATGCCTTGATCTCCTGGAAAACTACAAAGTAGCAAACAGTGTCCAGAAGTCCAACTGAAATTGCCTCTCTCTCTGTATTGTGATAGTCAATCTGCCCTCCATATTAGTGCTAACCCGGTCTTCCATGAACGAACGAAGCACTTAGAAATCGACTGTCACCTTGTTCGGCAACACTACAAGGCTGGTTTCGTTCTTCTCCAACACATATCCACCAAGGAGCAAATTGCTGATATGTTTACCAAATCATTACCCTTCCCACAGTTCCATTACTTGTTGTCCAAGTTGGCTTTGCTAGATCCTCATCAAAGTCCACCTTAGGAGGGGGGGGGGGGATGTGGAATATTTTGTATAAGTTGTACTTTTGTAAATATCATCTTTTGTATAGTTATGTCAGCAATGTTGCTTAGTCAACTTTGCTTAGTTGGTTGCAACTACTTGTTTGACATATATATACACACTGTACAGCACATTCGGGTAATAGGGTACATACAGAATATTTTCTGAACTTTCTCTCTCTAAACTTGCTCAAATCCGATATGCATAATTCGAAAAAATTCTAGTACTCTAAAAGTATTGAATACTCGATACTTCTAACCAGTCAACAACTCACATATGAAATTCAGAGCACTCGATACTTCTAATCAATCAACAACTCACATGTGAGATTCATAGTGCAAATTAAATAACAAATTGGTTTTTTTGAATCTATATGTGGATTCCTGATTGGCCAGAAGTACTAAGATTAGTGCTCTTAGAGTGTTAGAATTTTTTCCGCATAATCATCATAATCATTATAATCATAATTAAACGAATCAACAACTTTACAATTAAACTAATACTACCTCCGTCCAATAAAGAAAGTCCAATAGTTACTTTCACATAGATTGATAAATGATAGCTAATATCGTTGAAAGATTAAATTTTATTTTATTTTTTCACGTATACTCTTACATCTCATCAATTATTTGAAATACTTTTAATGTACAAGTAGTTGAATAATAATAATTAATTAATAAAACATATCAAAATATAAAAAATTAAATACATGCTCAATATGGTAAGTAGATTATATTTTTAAAACAGACGAAAATAGAATAATGAACTATCTTTTTAGGATAGAGGGATTATAAAACTGAACAAACCCACAGAAACTTATGCGTTTGGCTAGAGTTGAACTTATAAGATCTCAAACATTTCAAGGCCTCTTCTTGATAGCAAAAAGGACCCTAAATCTAGAGGGTGTAAAGTGTAAACAATTGACGTCGAGATTGTGCTATTTAGAAAATTACAGCATAAAGAACCAATTAGGAATATACGCTTTAAAATCAACACGAGGAAAATGGCACATTTCTGCGGGACGCTCACCCAGGCCGACTTGTACACTATTCACTTGTCCTTCGTGGCTTTTAAACAAAACGTGAGATTTTTACTTATTTAAGATATATATATATACACACACACGTGACTTTTTAATTTTTTATTTGTGACTTTCTTAATATATAAATAACAATAAAATATGACTTTTTAATTTCTATATTTGATTTTTTTTTAAATTCTATGTGTGGCATTTTAATAAGCTACATACAAAAGTTAGATTTGTGTTACTATTGGATTAAAAAGTCACATATGGCAAAAGTTGTAATTAATTAAAAGTTAAGTCACATTTGTTTTACTATTGAACTAAAAAGTCACAAATAGAAAAAAATCACATTTAATTAAAATGTCATATTTTGTGCTACTATTGAATTAAATAACCACGTATAGAAAAAGTGACGTTTAATTCAGAAATCTCACATAAAAATCTTACTTGTGTTACTATTGAATTAAAACATATCCCCGTGTTACTATTTAATTAAAAAGTCATAAGTAGAAAAAATCACATTTTAATTAAAAAGTAACATATAAAAGTCGCATTTATGAAAAGTCACATATTAGAGTCGCATTTATTGTTACTGTTTAGTTAAAAGTCATATATGGAACAATTAATTAATTAAAAAGTCACATTTGTGTTTCTATTGAGTTAAAAAGTCACAAATGAGAAAAATCGCATTTAATTAAAAGGTCACATTTTGCGTTATCGTTGAATTAAAAGATCACGTATAGGAAAAATCACATTTAATTAAAAAATTTCACAGAAAAATCCTACTTGTGTTACTATTTAATTAAAAGGCCATATGTAGAAAATATCACGTTTAGTTAAAAAGTTACATATAAAAATTGCATTTATAAAAAATCACATATAAAAGTCACATTCTTGTTATTATTTAATTAAAAGGTCGTATGTAAAATAAGTTACATTTGTAGTTCGAACAGGTCTATAGTAGTTAAGTTCTTATGTCCTGGGCAGGATGTCCCAAGTTCGACCACTCGTTCTCCTCTACTGTCTCCTCCTTGTATATAAAAAAAAAAAAGAAGAAGAAGCTACATTTAGTTTTAAAAAAAAATATATAAAATTCACATTTAAATTAATACTATTTAATTAAAAAACCACTATAAAACTTATATTTATGTTACTATTCATTTAAAAGTCACGTATAAAATAATAAACTCAAAATTATATTTTTTGTTCTAATGTATAAAAAATTACATTTGTGTTACTATTTAATTTAAAAATTAGATATAAAAGAGTCAGATATAAAAAGTCACACACATGCATATATATTAGCAATTTTATTTTACACATACGAATATATGTTATTATTAATGCGTGCATATGTGTTAGATATCTAAGCTTCAAGCATATCACACTTGTAACCTAAATGTATGTCACTTATTGTGTGAATATATAATAATATGCATGCGTGGTCAAAATAAATTTTTTCATTTATAAGTCACATTTATGTTACTTTTAACTTAAAGGTAAAATCAGGTACTGCATTTTATAATTGTTACATTTCTTCAAAAAAGTCACACATAAAAAAAATAAAAAATCCCATATTCAACAAGTGGATAATAATAATAATAATAATAATTATATACTTCCTGAATTAATTATTAACATTTACCCTGAGAATATGGCCGCGCAACTGATAAAAGACCAACCGCCCAGCATTTCATCAAAATGAGTCTATGACCATATTTTTGGGCATGCAAATCCTTTGATTTTATCATGGTATTTTTAAACTGTTTAACAGTTACGGTAAATCCCTTTTACATAAAGCTCCCAAGACAAGCTTTAATTTGGAAAAATCACAATGATAAATAGAAAAATATATAAAACTCGTGCGAGAGAATAGAAAGTGTAGCCACCAGGTCGTAAAAATTAGCGACGCTCTTCCGATCTGGTCAACAAAAGTCAATAGGTATAGGGTTCCGGAAATAGGCCTTAGGCGCCTCGCCTAACCCAACGACCTGATGACCTAACAACCAGAGGACCTAGAGATCTAATTCAACGATCTGCAGAGTGGATATCCATTCTAGCGCTCCTGTGGTCTAGGGTGTCGGGACACTGAGATAGCGAGTTACGCTGCGACCTAGCGAGCTAGCCAACTAGATAGCAGCATGAGAACCCACATGAGAAATCTTATCATTTAGGCTGATGGGACTCCAACATTAAATATGAAACTATAGTTATCTGCCCTATGAATAGCTTAAGCAGTCATTAGTCAAAAAGCGAAGGATTAATCTCAGTTGATTTGACACTTACATTATCCTTGTGAGTCCGACATTAAATACATGCAATCATTATTCCTATGAAAAGAAGTAAATGTACACTATAAGTAGAGGCAAATAGAAATAAGAAGGGGTTTGACACCTAAATCTCATTCTTCTTGTCTTCTATACATTTATAATTTTCCATTTATAAAAAATATTCCTTACTTTTTTACATTTATTGCTTACACCAATTCAAATACAAATCTCTCACGAATACAAATCTTATTTGTTGGTTGAAAATTAAATTTGGCATCAACAGAAAGTTAGAAAATAAAAAGAACGATGAAAGACATTCAAAGAAGTTGAATGTAAAGTTAACACCACCAAAGCATCAACTCACCAATTTAGAGTGTAAGTTTAAGTGGGTCCAATTAATTATAAGGTTAATTTCACATACCGTTCCTAATATTTGGGGTTATTATCGGTTAAGTCTGTAATATTTTTTTTCACCTTGCTGAGTCCCTAATCTTTTATTAATTCACACATATAGTCATTTTTTACAGTTTTCGTCAATTTCACTGTTAATTCCTTGACTAAATTACTATTATATCCCTTATCATTTTAAAAAAACAAACAAAAATTTTAAAACTATAAAAAATAATATAAAATTTTTAAAAATGTGAAAAAGAAAACACAGTCAGCTTGCTAACGTCAGGAACTGAAATGACGGCCTCCCATCAGAGCTCATCCTTATAAGCATTGTTCGCGTGTACCCAGCGACCGATCCCAGTGACAGCAAACGATGGGGACAATTGTTGATACCGATTCACCATGTAAGTGACTTAGATGTACAGGTGTCCGGATTTGGGTCAAATCATTTTGGCTGACCAGGAGTTGGGTTCCAACTGGCTATCTACGATGTCATGAAGAAAAAGATGAGATCGGCATTTCGTGGCCGATTCAGTGGTGCCGATCTAGTATACCCTATTTGGAGTGGACGATCAGGGTGACAACGACAAGCGAGTGGAGAACACAATGAAGGCATTGACAGTTAGTAAGTTATTCAGACAAGACTAAACAAACATTGTACGTAGTGTAGTCAAACTGAGTTCGAGTCTGAACAGGATGTATAAAATCCTTAAAGCACCCTGGGTCTCACCTATAAATATGAGATTTGGGGTGCCAATTGGATAAGGCTTTTTGGCCTAAAAAAAATAGAAGTTAGAAAGAGAATATTTACAATACTTACATTTAATCCCGAACTCAAACCATGGTCAAACTATTACTGTTCACGGCTCCACACCAGATTCCATCACGATAAGGAATCGTGTTCTACCTTACCATCTCAACACATTCTTATTGCTGACTTGGGTTCATATCTGGGCTCACTGTCAACAATGTTCTGAATCTGTGAAGAAGATAATCTATTTAATATTTGTAAAAAGTTGCATAAATGTCGGCAATGCCTTTTTCCCTTATTGCAACTCTGCCCTTTAGTGTATTTGTTTGCAATGATTTTTTTTGATATAATTTCTTTATTCACTTCTCCAAGTTAAGATATTGACCTTTTTGTAAAATTTAAAGTGCAACAAAATTGAGAAAGGTTATAATTACTGTATATAATGCTGTGCTAGAGTATGTTATCTTTACTATTAATTAGTTGTTCATTTATTTTAGATATCTAGATGTGATCATTTATTTCGTTTGGCCTTTATTATATTATTTGTTCTCTATTATCCTTTTCCCAAGTCTTAAATGATAGAGAATCAGAAAAAAGTTTATTTACATTGCAATTAGTTTTTCCATTTTAGTTTTCTAACAAGATTTGCACGAGATGATAACAAAATCATGTAGACCTTTGCACTAAACTGAATCAGATTTCATAATGATGTCGGTATTCTGTAAATAGCTATCGTGATCTGGTTTTTTATTTTTTTTTATTTTTTGACTTGTTTTAAATTAACTTTTCTTTTTTCATTTTTCCAAATTCATGCTTGATTCATAATATAAAAGTAATTCATAAAAGATCCATTGGAATGTTAATTATAAATAGAATTGTATTTTCGTGTAAATTTATTATAGGTTTTTGAAGCTGACCAATTGAAAGTTCAGAGTTCTTTCTGAGGTAATTTGATATTTTTGCTTACATTTATTCTTTTATCACCCTATTAATTATTTGTTTAATATTCTTGTTTACTTTCCCCCAAGTCTCAATTAACTTGTTCATCAGATTTACATTTTTTGATGTTTTACCAGCCACCCTCATTATATGCTATGCTCTTTTTTCCCATTTGATTGTAATTTTTAAGATATGATAAACAAATAAAGAACACCAACATTTTTATACTAGTAGTTCATTGCTAAAGTAACCAAATAGTTCAAAGTTTAATTTTTCTAATTCCTACTTACTAATGTAAAGGTACGTGTAAAAGCATATATGTGTAACCATGATTTTTTGAAGGATTTGGCTTTGAACACCTTAACAGCTTTGGTAACAAAATTTACAGAATGCTTAAACTGGGGTTAAGCACTGATGTGAAAAGGTTATTCTGATCTTTACATGCCAACATTAAAAAAACATATGTTGATGTGAACTAGGAGTGAGCAAAAAAAGGCGGGGAGGGGGTGAAATTGAGTTGGACCAGTAAACTGACTGAGTGATAACACTTTTCAATTTTCAGCTATAATGCCACAAATGGTATGAGGCAGTAATTAATTAACAACCGAGCCAAATAATTGAGTTGCCTAAATGTTATTTTTATTTTTTGGCCCAAATGCTATGCATATTCCACTTTATTGGTTTATAGTTAAGGACCTGTGCACTTCATAATTATTAGGTTGCTCGGTTATAAATAATGCATATTCCCTATTTATTGGCCACATTGTAGTTGATCATATTGCTCCAAATGATGTACACTCGTGTTTTGACATTTTATTCGGATGTACAAATGTTGTATATTTATTGCTGGCCTTGGATAATCATCATCAACCTCGATATTTAAGGTAAATTTAAGGTAAATTTCCAGTAATTTTTTTCTACCATTAAATATTTTCTTACAGAATACTAATTTAAGCCTTATTTCAATTTAAGGTAAATATTTTTTATCTTACCTTTTAAAATCATTAACCCTAATTTTCTTGATTATCTTTTTCATTTTGCATAAGTCAAAGGGAATAATATAGTTGCAAACAAAATTTCCATGAAGAGCATAGAGGATCGGCCAGTTTCCAATGAGTACAATTTCAAAGAAGTTCATTTGCATTGATAGCTTCAGTGTTGAATTGTTCGCGAGTTGCTATCGTGTTTTTGTTGGAATTATTTAGTTACTTTTATGTGTTTCTCATAATTTTTATCAACTTCTTTCTTTTTATCTCATTGCAGATGACTTCAGTTGAACCAAATCAAAATAGGGAGGTGAAATGTTTTTCTCTTGACAAGCTTGACTTAGACACCCATGGCTGAGTCCATACACATCTCATTTCATCTCAAGGTTGGCAATGCTTTGATCCTTTACTTTTCACTAAGAAATGATTTTGCTTCTTTCTGAAATTTAGTTTCTCATGCATTTATTCGCAAGCCATTGAATATATAGGTGAGATGGGTCTCCATGTCACAGATAAAAGAGAGTGTGACTATCAGTTTGGCCAAAAACTGTGGTAGGATGGTGCTTCGTGTTTCTAGAGGATAGATAAAGAACGTATAATTGATGCCTCCTGTAAGAGTAGGGGACTGTCTGGTTTGTAACATAATTGGAATTGGGGCTGGATTATGATAACAAGAATTTAATGTTAATCCATATTGTTTTATTTCTTATGTGTAAATGTTTAGATTATTTTCAAAGCTTTCACTTTTTTGCGAAATTGTATGTGTGAAAAAAATATGTTGACTCTAATGCTTATAGCAATGCTATAGTAAATACATTATTATTTCGTGGTGACTTTTACTAAAAGAAAACCGTGCATTTACTGATTTCATTATGTAAATTTGATGGTGAATAACTATTCAGGATTTTATAGTTTGTTATTGAAATATTTTGGAGTTTATCTTCCCGTGCAAACACTAGTGAAAGACTAGTAGAAACTATTATCCTTTATTTTTTAAATAATTTCATATATATTTTGTAACTTGAAAATTTTTAAGTGGATCAATTAACTGGATTAATTTGCTCAAATTTCCACGTTTTATTAATTCTTAATATATATATATATTATTTTACATGTATTTATGATTTTAAGTGAAAATTAAATAATGAATATTGTTATTCTTTGAATCTATGACTCAAATATCATAGAGTTTATTAAGTGTTATCGCTATATTTATTATTGTCCCACCTGTATGTGAGTTGTCTAATTAGAGCACGTCACATAGGACGTCTGACAAGATATCCCGCTAGACGTCTGACATGTGAATGTAACTATATATTAATGTGTTAAATAGATTATCGTAACAGATTTGCTCGACGTCTGGCATGTGAATGGAACTGTATATTAATGTGTTAAATAGATTATCGTAACAGATTAATGTTTTATTCTCGCAACCACTTAAAAAATTAGGTCATACAAATTTAACAATATTTAGACAATAATGATTACTACTCATAAATTATTTAATTTATTTGGCCAAGATATCCTGTGCAACGCACGGGTGAAATTACTAGTAATATATATATATATATATAATTAGGAAAACCTATTTTGCAAATAGTTTTAAAAGTGTACCCTTTCATCACCATTTTCCCTAGAATAAATTCTCGTGATGAGAATATAATCTCTCCACTTGCTTAATCTTGTGAAACTAAGAGTACGTCTATCTTAGTGGAAGAAGGGAGTGCTAAGTAACATTAGTGCTAAATAGCATTACTCTGAATTTAAATATAGGCATAAATAACACACTTAATTCAACGAATCATTTATCAAATCATGATTGTGCTAAGTACCAGTTGTGCCAAATAACATTACTTAGTATCAGTGGTGTTAAATAACATTACTCTAATTCAATATTTTTTTTGAATTATAATTACAATCCACATGATGACAGTACAAGTACATATAGATATATATCCTTCTGAAACACCGTGCACATAATAAATCAATAACGAGATTATAAGAAATCAAACTCCTATACAGAAGTCTACAAACTATATATAAAATGTATACAAATCTCCACACGCGGGGATAAAACTTGAGAGCTCTACGTGCCAAGACCTCAACCTTAGCTCCCTAACCAAATGGGCTAAGACTTTATTACTTAGTATCAGTGGTGTTAAATAGTATTGCTCTAATTGAACAATTTCATATAACACTAGTAGTGCTTAACAACAATCAAGGTGGCACCAATGTAGTATTGGAATGATAAGTAAAATTAAATGCACACATAAATGCTCACTTGATTCAAATAATAATTGAATGTAACATTGTTATTGTACTATGTATCAGTGGTGTTAAATAACATTACTTTGAAAGTACATGAAAGTATAAATAACCCACTTAACTTAACTAATCATTGAATGCTACATTGTTATGGTACTAAAGCACTAGTAACATTACTCAGTATAAATGGTGCCAAATATAATGATTTGATTGATTAATTCTACGTAGCACTATTAATATTTAGCATTAGTCTAGGTAATATCCAATGTCACATTAGATAATAAGTAAAATTAAATGTATACACAAATTGCCTACTTGATTCAATTAGTAAATGCATACATAAATAACTTATTTGATTTAACTAATCATTTAATACTCTTGGTGCTAACCACTAATGATGCTAACTACTAAATAACATTACTTTGACATTAAACGAAAGCATAATTGGCCTACTTGATTATGTTAATCATTTATGTGCTGAGAACGGGTTGCGTTAAATAGCATTACCCAGTACCTATTTGCAAACTCATTTTAATGGAAAATAATGACAAATAAGATAGCTAATGAGTGAGGTTGAATGATAGAATTTTATATCATACATACAAGTCTCATAAATTATGTGGATGTTATGTCATTGATTTGGCCTATTTTTATTTAAAAGTAAAATTAAATTGTTTGCAAATAGAGTTATAATACCAGTAGTGTAAATAGCATTACTCTAACTAAATAATTCTATTCTATTCTATAAAACACTTATCGTACTTAACATCAGTCTAGGTGGCACTTAATATGACATTGGATGATAAGTAAAATTAAATGTATGTATAAATGACCCATTTGATTCAACTAATCATTAGTGGTACTAAATAGGATTACGCTAAAATTAAATGCAAGTAAAAACTGCCATTTCATTCAAATGATCATTTAGTGCTATATATTTATGGTGCTAAAGACTAATTGTGTTAGAACATCCACATTAGTGTTATTATTTAACTATCTATATAAAAAAAATGCATTTTAAATTATTGTTAAATACCACATATATAAGTTAAATTTTATAATTATTAAAATGTCATATTAGATGTGTTAAACAGAATCACTCAAATCCACTCAAATCTAAGTGAGCCCTATTCATGTCAAAAGCTCTTCCGATCTTATTAAATAAATAAAAAAATTGTAAAAGAATTAAATTCTAGAACAATTGTTAAAAAGTGTTGTTAAAGTTGATAATAAAGTTAACAACTAAACAAAAAGATTATTTTCATAATTTTCTTAACACCAACAATGTAGCTTTTTTTTTTAGTTGTTAACTAGTAACTTCATTAATAATCTAGTTTAGCATTATCAACGTGAATGCACTTAAATAGCACTATTCAATATGAGTGGTGTTAAATAATATTATTCTGATTGAACAATTTTATGTAGCACAATTGATATTTAATACCAGTCTAGGTGACACTCAATATAGTTTTGGATGATTCGTGAAATTAAATACATGAACAAATTGTCCATTTTATTCAACTAATAATCATTTAATGTCATACTTTCCCCGTCTCACAAAGATAGACAAATTCTAATTTTCTCAACTATTAAGGAATATACAATTAATAGTGTTCCAAATGTAAAATTTAATATTATTTTATAATATAACCTTTCATTTTATTAAATATTCTATTTTTAAATAATATTATTTTGTTAATTACAATGCACATAAAATAAGAGTACAAAAGAAAATTAATATTCGAGCTACATCTTTAAAAGGAAAGTGACATCAATCTTAAGATGGATGAAAAATGAAAAGTGGGCGCAATAGAGGAACTGATAATTTCTTTTTTCTTTTTTTCCTTTCTTTTTTTTCTTTTACTTGAATTGAATTTTTACTCATACATTTTTGAAAATCTCGGATCTGTGCTTTATCTCTTCAAATTAGAGAAATGCTAACTTATTATGATTTTTTGCCCCAATTTAGGTAAGTATGTTTTCTATCCTAATATTCTATTTTGAGGGACTTGGTATGATCCGGAAATCCAGTCGATATTCATTTTGTGTTTGATTTCTTTTTCTTTTCTTCTTTTTAGAAAGGATATTGTGTTTGATTTGCAGTGATATACATTGCCGATTTTGTTTGATTATTTTTGGATAGTTTCAACAATAATTTTTTCGAATGAATTTTAACATTTTTTTCATTTTTTTTTGTGTGGATACATGAGGTATATAGGGAAGGGGAGGGAAATTCAGGAAAGGGCAAGTGTGATTTGAACTCGAGACTGCTGGCTCAGAACGCAAGCATATCTTAACCATTAGAGTACAATTAGAACCACAATTTCAACAATAATTTTGAGATAATAGTTTTGTTTAAATTTTCTGAATAAGAAAAATAACATTTTGAATTCTCCGATTAGCATTCATCGCCTAGATTCTTAAACGCCGTAGTCAAAATTGATATTCCTTTAACTTTCCATTTTTCCTATTTTATTGTTGGAGGGGAAAAAACACATTTATTCAAGAAAATCAATTTGTTTACCATTCTAGAAGGCATTGATTCTCAAATTATTGGACATAAAATCAATATTTAGAAAAGTAGGCGAAATACATTTGAATTATGCGTTATTCAAACGGTACTCATGTGAGGGCATATTGTTAATGCATGAGGTCTTCTTCCATGGTCTAAAACAGAGAGAGGAAGACAAAAAAAAAAAAAAAATTCGTGGGTCCCATTTTTTTAAAATTTTCTTTTAATTTTAATCACTTTTATCTCATTTACATTGCTTTTTCTCACTTTTCCTCCTTCGTATCCTGTGCAGGGTTCAAGCCTAGACCTTCATCCAAGACTTTCTTATTACTATTTTATTATTATTTTTGAATTTCTATCATTCTCTCTTATCTTTTTCACTTTTCCCTTTCTTTTTTTATTACACATTTTTCCACCAATATTCAATTAAAATAATAATTTTCTCTCTATCTCTCTCCTGGATATGCTATAACGTTTCACTCAAGTTTAAAAGTATTCATTCATTTATCACATTATTGATTCTGGAAGATGAAAATTCCTCTATTTAGGATAGTATGGATAAACTTCTATTTAAGTTTTATTATATAGTATAAATACTGTGACTTTGATATCTCGATTCACAGAATATACATCATGTGGGTACACATTATGTTCAAATGCAACTGTCATAGGTTTCCTACTTAAAATTCGGGTACACTTATTTTGGTTTTTGTATTCCCGTACAACGCACATGTAAAAGACTAGTGTTTTTATGAACTAAATAAAGAAATCTGGTGACATGTCGCGGATGTTTTTCTTGAAGCCAGTTCCAATTTGAAGTCTAGTAAACCGGAATGTTTAATCCATGTTCTCAATTCCCATTCCCTCCGCCATGGAAACTTATCCACTTTCATAAATGAAAATTTGTAATTATGTAAGGGTATATAAGGAATAGTTTTGATCACTGGCCAGACGTCTGGCGGGATTAGACATACATTCAGCAGGTGATAACTAGACAATTAATGTGTGGGACAATTCACTTGTAGGTTCTCCAATCATGTGAAAATATCTACGGTTCTATCTTTGTACATAGTGGTAGGGAGAGTAATTAAGTGGAAAAATTTTTATTTTCCCTTTTACTTCTATTATTGTTACTATTTTTTAGATTTTTTTTAATTTATAAAATAAGGTAAAAATGTTATAAAAGACTTTATAAGTGAATTTATGAAAGATTAAGGACCGATATCATTGAAAAGAAGGTTAAAGAGCCAACTAATAGAAAGTGCAACAGTTGTGGACTATTTGTGAATTTAACCCTACCTGGTTATTTGATCAATGCTAGTGTAATAAAAAATTATCTCCCACCAGCTCTATAGCGGGATTATCCCGTTATATGTATACATGATAGAAGATTATTGGAGAAACCTAAGTATCGTGGGTTCTCTATATATAAGGGTCCACAAAATTGTCATAATAATTTCGTGCCATGTCTGTGTATGGTGAATAAATCTCGCGGGAGATGATTTACTTCTAGTGTAATATAAACAATCTCTAAAAAAGGGAAATTAAAAAAAAAAAGAAAAAAAGAAAACAAGAAAAAGAACCGTGAAAAAAAAAAGAAAACAAGAAAAATTACTCTTATAATTACCCTTCTTATCACAAGTAGATCTCGTGGAAAAAGGAAAATGCAGTTAAATGGAGTGAATATCTCATCGAAACAAAATAAATAGATAATTATTACTTTTAACCAGAAAAAAAGAAATTTTCTCTTGAATTAGTTATCTCTAATGGCCAAGATCTTTGTAATCTAACGACATTTTTATGGGTTGTTTACACTCTTCTCAAGAGTCTGATTACCATCCTCTACAATCCTCTAGTAATTTAGCTATTAAAAAAAAAAAACAAAAGTCCTATGTCTAGTGATAGTTTTCCTATGAGCTAGTTCGCACATATAACAATTAACAATGAAAGACGAAATGTGCTAAAAAAATGTGTATACATCTTTAACCGATCAATTCTGTCAACCAATAATAATAATAATAATAATAATAATAATAATAATAAGAGTAATACTATTTAGCACCATAAAGGAAGGAGAGCTGAAACTGCTAATTCATTAAATAAAATAAAAGATCTAATTGTTATTTATTTCCTCATCATCTGATTGTGTTTGGAACATAAAGTTCTTCATTGCTGTCACAGTAATTTCTAATAACGGCTCTAGCAACACTGGAAAGATCACTAATTGCTTCGTTCAATTTATTAGGGAAATTGTGATATTTGTGTGATACTCGTGTAATATAAAATTAATTAAATCAAACATATTATCTCAATCAAATAAAATAATAAAAGGTAGAAGGAAAAGTTAGAATGACTGGCCTAGGAGAGTCGTGTCAAGGACGCTGTCCTAAAGTCGTGTTGGCCTCCCCTCGTGCAGGTATTATCGGTGTGACACAGCTCCAAGATAAAACCCTTAGCTCTCATCTAATACTCCGTCCACGAGCACGATCACAGGGAGTGAACAACGAGACTCTATCATATTGTCAAATTGTATAAAATAGATAGTTATACATGGGGGGATTTTTACTAACTTTTCTTATGTCATTCTCAAATGAGAATAAGCCCTCTTTTATATAGGTTAAGTTATAACCCCCACATGAATACCATAATGGTAGAGCAAATTCATGCATAATGGGTTATAACATAATAGGAACTTGAAACAGAAAAAGTAAAACCAAATAAATCATGAAATAAAACAAATGAATGTTTTAAAGTTTCAAATAAAATGTAAGTTACAACAATCCCTCACAAACTTTAAAACATTCAAAATAAAAATAATATATATAGTGGCAATATTATACTGTGTCTGTGTAATAGGCGTAGGTGTCTTGCAACTTGAACCTCGCTTAGTGATGACAACTTCCATTTGAGAGAATCATAATGGACTAACGCCTTGAATTAGGTCTCTTTGCCAAATTTCAATTATCCCACACACAGTATAGATCGGAAGAGCGGTTCTTAATGAGTAGCGCTATTAATGGCCATACGCTTTTATCTTGATTCTAGTAAGAGTCTCTAGGGAATGGCCCAATCCCATAGCCACGGCTTCATGTCAACTTTTACATAGGTGAGTCCTTCAAGGGCACGTGTGACTCGTACCCCGCGAGATTTCTCGGCTCGTAACTCATTCAGGGTTAACCCTTCCTAACGTCACAGTTTTAGCACTATTACCATAGGGATGAGCACAAAATATGGTGCTACGAGTCACACATTGCAGGTTGTTCCTACCACATTGAACATTCTTCATGGGATCTCCAATATTGAAGGTTGGGTTACTCCTGGAGGTGACTCCCTTGTGGGCTCACTCATCCCCCTCGATGATTAATTGTGTTTTTGGACATGTTTTCCCGGTGTCGACATTTTATGATTTTTGATATGCCAACATTTCCTCCAAGATTAATAGTGTCTTGTGCTTTATAGTATTAGATTCACAATAATATATTATATACAAAGTATATTTTGTCAAAATAAATATTACCCCCACACTTTTAGAATTTCAAGGTGTGTAGAATTTTCTCGATAATAAGATTTTCTTTTATAATATTAGGAAAATTTTGATAATGTTATGAAAAATTAGCACTCTTATATAGTTTTAGTTTCATTACTTGGTTGAAATTATTCCTATTCTACTCATAAAGATTTATGCACTTGATTTAAATCCTTTGTTTATGTTTTACTTTAACTAAGTTCAATAAGAAGGTAAGAGGTAGAAGTTTGTCTAACATGCATCTTAATCAAATTCTAATGCCTTTTAAATTAAATAGATCATGTGCAAAATATTTATTATGAATGAAAGTTCAACACTAATTAGCACCTATGAAAATTTATGCCAAAATGAAATATGAAGTTTCATTCACCTACTCCTCATGCCTATATTCTAATCCATATCCAAAAGAAAATAAAGATAGATATGGAACCTATTACATGGTGTATATATTGTCATCAGTCTATGAAATCCAATTATGAGTATGCCATTATTATACTCATTCTAAGAATGAAGTGTAACAATCTAAGTTGTAGGTTCCCTTTCACATAAGCTAATTTATGAAATCTAATCATGCGAATATATTCAAATGCAATAATATAAATACACAGATATTCTAGTGAAAACTTAATCTAGAAACAAGAATAAGTATAAATATATTTTATAGTGCTCCATGTACATTTCTCAACTAATTAGTAGTATATGACACTTTAATTGGCCAATTAAAACATGCATCATAGATAAATAATATGGGCGTGAACGAATTCCTTCAACAGATCGGTTTAAGAATAAATATAAACTTCTAAAGCTCAAGAAAACATTCCAATATTTTTTTCACAAACCATATAATTAATATACACGTCATAATCCATAAGCTGAACTGGTACTCTATCTTCATGTATATGGAAAACATATTCTATATTTATTACATCCATAGAAACCAACATATTATGATATGCTAAAATAATTAGGAAGTTGTCCTATTGATCATGTGTGTGAAGATGTAACGAATTCTCAATTTATAAGCACTACCTATTAAAGAAATTTGTGATTCATTGAAGATAGCAATAACATACCTGGCGTGATTTCCATAGTGGTGAAGATGTAAATATGACTGTACTTAGCTATTAATCTGAAACTCCACAAAAGTTCAAATAGTTTTGAGGCAACTCAGAAAACGATCCATTGGCAATGCATAAGTGGCCTTAAAAGAAAGTTGTTCCCATTTTTTCCATTGAAGCCAATCAACTATTGTAACTTCCTTAACAAAATATCAACATATATGCTATAGTTCCTCCATGGAATTTGTGCAGTTTATTGTATCCTCCTCAGTGATATACCCACGTTTGGAAGGTATGAAATACCAATGCACTTAGAAAATCATTTGGATATCTCTTTCATGATTCAATAGAAGAAATCACATACCTTTGCACTTTCTCATGCTCCTTTCCTACTACAAAGTATAGATTTTAAGGAACTAGTTTTATAATTGCAACTGGTTAAAAATAAAGCCGAGAAAATCCTTAAACCAATATTAATTTAATAACAAAAGGATAAATAAAATTTAAAGTAACATACCTTCTTAAACCACTCACAAGATAACTAATATCTATATTAAAAATTCTTGCTTTATTTCGCAAGTAAGGATTGACTCCTTAATGTGGTAATTTATTCAACCATTTATTCTTCAAAGCCTTAATAGTAACTATCAAGCAGAAAACAATTTATATGAGGTTCTTGGTAGCGGTGATGAGGATGCAATCTTGATAGTTTCAAGCACTCGGGTTTTGCTTAGGGAAAATAAATGATTATGGCGCAAAGATTCCAGATAAACCATCTGGATAAAGCAAATATGCTCTGTGATGAAAAGAAAAGGCGCATAGACATCAGGAAAATGATACCTTTCATCAGACAATCATTTCCAGCCAAACACCATGCTCAATACTAAAATAACAAGTCTTATAGAGCATGACATTTGCTCACGAAATATAATTTGCAAACAGGAATCAAACAATGCAGCTAATTCCTTAATAGATTAATAGACATTAAAATCTCAAGACGTATATACAAATAAGTTAAACAAAAGAAACCCTTGTTATATAGGATCAGTCTAAAATATGATAAATTAAAAGAATCAGGTTGACAATATAGTACATAGAATCTGACAACAAAAGAAATCAGTTGCAATACATAAATCGTTTTCCATTATATATGAAAGGGTCAATTTCTAAAATGGCAAAAAACAAAAAGCAAAGTTCAAAAATGGCACTTTTTGAAAAGCAGTTCAAAAATGGCAAAAAAAGAGAGCAAAATGACATCAAAACCCTCAGAAATAATTGGGCTCCTCATCCTGAGCCACGCTCTACCATGGCCGATTTCTGCAGCAAGAATAGCGGGAAAGTTGAACAATTCATGAAGTTGGACAGAAGAAAACTTCAATCCCCGATGGGTAATAACCGGAAGGCATTTGAGAGACGATGTGAGCAATAAATCCACTGGGCCCAAAAAAAGCAAACAGAAAAAGAAGAAAAGAGATACTTTGAAATCCGTTGAAGAAGATCTGAAGAAGGAGAAGAAGAATGCACATAAGCAAAAGAAGATCCCTAAAAACCGGGCAAAAAGATTGAATGCAAGGTTGAACCCCCCTCCAAAATGATAAATTTGAGAACGGGCTGTTCAACTGAAAGTTTTGGATTCTTTGTATCCTGAATTGGTTAGTATTCTTCCCTATTAATGATACTGTATTTAATGCTATTGCAATAATTTTCTTCTTCCCCTTTTGATGAACAACTAGATAGATATGCTTGATAAATGAGTTCTTCATTTATGATTGCCACGGATGTAGGTGAATAATTTTAATTTTGTTTGCATGGATGGCATTTAAGAGTCATTAATTGCGAGGTGATAATTGGTTGCTGTAACTTAGAAACAACACTGATGATCTTAGTTAACAAGAAGAGTCCTTTGGTCGGCAAACTGGATTTCTAGCCAATTCAGGCTGCTTAGGAAACTGTCAGTCATCAAACTCTACAAAGCAACCTGTCGAGACTGCTGTTGAATACAAATATGCCTAAATGTTGAATAAGAGACATGGCATGCTATATATTCCACGGCCTAATGTGATAACAACCTGTCGAGATTGACAGTTGTTACTCCTAGTAAATCTATGCTTGTAGGGAAAAAGACCATATGGTCCTTTTTTTTTGGTTCGTTGTTATTCTAGAGTAAAAGCAATCCCTTCAGTCATTGAATAAATTTGGTTGATATACATGGTCTGAGCAAAAGTAAAATTATAATTAATGGTGTGTAGTTGATTGCATTTTGCAAAAAAAGTTGATCGTATGTGAGAATTTTATAAATTGTTGAATAAATTTGGTTGATGTATATCCTATCTGAATTCCTAATTCGTAATGTATATAAATTTGGTTGATGAAGGTGACAATTCGTAAATTGTTGAGTAAATTCCGTTGATGTGCATTGCAATTCCTAATTTGTTTGATGGGTAAGCCATGATTCAAATTTAAAAGCAATTCCTCGACTCATTGAATAAATTTGCTTGATGCATTTGCTAAAGTGACTATGCCTAGCTGAATAGTTAATGATTTCAATATGTCATTAAAATTTGATCGTGTTTGACAAGTACTAATTTGTTGAATAAATTTGGTTCACTTTGGTTCACTTATATGCTTTGAGAAATCCTAATTCGTAATGTGTGCGTATTCGGTTGACGTATAAAAATTGGGTTGATGTATGTAAAAACTATTATCTTGTTGAATAAATTTGGTTGATTTATAAAATTGGTTGATGTCCATGTGGCAATTCCTACTTAGGTTGATGGGCACGCCTTTATTCAAATTTAAAAGCAACTCATTCAGTCATTGAATAAATTTGGATGACGCATATGCTATGAGTAGCAGTAAAACTGTAAGCAATTGTGCCGATCTGAACATTTGATGATTGCATGACGCCATAAAAATTGGATGGCGTGTGACAATTCCTATTTATGCGCGTGCCATTTGGACTACTTCTATATGGTTTACTATTGCGTTGACTCCTTGCCAGTTACAGCTTGATCTATTGCAGACTTTTTGGCTCATGGCTAGAGTGATATTGTTGCACGGGGGTCAGCTTGAAAGGATAGATGACAGTTGGCGGTGGAGTGGTAGAGCAAGCACTTCAATTGTCGTACAAGGCAATGCCACAGTTGCTGAACTGCGGAACAGGATAGCAGAAAAGTTGAGCATGGACATTCGGCGTAATGGCTTCTCTTTGGCATTTAAAGTGCCACGAATAGACATTCTCCCTGTAGAGATACGTGATGCAGAAGACCTCAACTGGTTCACGTCCATATGCGAAGAGGTGGCATTATGTGTAACTGTCATCCTGAATGATGGTAGAAGGCCCCAAACTACACGGCCACGCATTAGTCAAGAACAAGAGAAGCCAGCCATTGAAGAGGTATCTAGAGGAACATATATCACAGACACTAGTAGTGGTGACCAAGGCATTGGGGAGGCAAACGATGAGACAAATGATGGCCCCTCTGTGCATGGGGATATAGAGCAGTAAGCCATAGAGGAAGAGCTGACAGAGAGCAATGTCGGCGCAAGCAATGACGCTAACAATGCGGGTTTGCCAAGATGTGTACCCAATTACTCGTTCGATGGCCCAGTTGCCGCAGTTATTGAACAGGGCCGTTTATTCTTCAGTAAGAAGGAGGTGTTGACACAACTGCAGCTGCTCGCACTTAACCAAAGATTTAGGTTCAAGATCAAGAGGTCCAACCAAAAGACAGTAACTGCCATTTACCTAGACACTAATTGCCACTAGCATATGTGTGCCACAAGGATTCGGGACTCTACCATCTTCAAGGTGTGTTCATGTAGATATAATCTCGCTCAAGTAAGAAGATATGGAAACTGTAGATATTTGGATTCGGATACTTGGTTAAAGCAAACTAAATGTGAGCACCTACATCCCACACCATTTGCTTGCATTGATACATGCTAGTGGGAACCGCCTGACATGGGACATTTTGTCATCGAATGGTCATTTATGTCTTGGAGTGTTCTCGTTGGCAGCATTGCTTTTCATAAAGATTTGATGTTCTTTGCCTCGTACATAGAAACTAAACTGTAGGGAGAATCATTTGCCAATAACTTGATACAGGCTATATTTGATCTAGGACACCAGTGAGTGCTTGCTTGTCGTAATACTTACTGCAACTAGGAGCTCATGTGAGTTGTAATTATTTTCCACCTAAGGTTATTGTGTACATATAATGTTGACGGGTGTAGACAAATGAGAGCAACTGCGATTCATAAAGAAATGATATGTTTAGATAAATGAAAGCAACTGCAATTCATAAATAAATGATATGTTTAGAGTGTTGATAAGTATTCCAACCATTTACGATATTACGGCCTACATATTGGATAAATGATATGTTTAGATAAGCTTTATTAATAGTCGTACGTAGCCGGAATGTTGATTGGGGAGATTGGATGATAGTGATTGTGTTATGTCTTTATCTAATGTCGTTTTAATGTTTTTCTTCAGGTTCCTAGTTTCAAAGGCTTACACACATGCTCAGTGAACATTAGACACAATTTGCAAAAGCATGCCACAGCCTCGTTAATAGCTTTTCACATCAAACCTCGGGTATAGGAAGAGAGTAGAACATATCTCCCTTCACGGGTAATAAGAGGAGTTCGGCGTGAGTTGGGTGTAATGGTCAATTACACTAAAGAGTGGCGTGGTATAACTGCTGCTTGGGTTTTGGCCAAGGGAGATCCTGCAGATAGTTTCAGAAACTTGTATTCCTATTGCCACTTTTTGAAACAGCACAATCCAGGCACCGTGACGCATATCGAGACCGATAATGAGGACAAATTCCTATATTTTTTCCTAGCCTTTGGAGCCTCAATCAGAGGGTTTCTGGCCTATATAAGGCCCGTAATATGTGTCGACGCATGCCATCTCAAAGGGACCTACAAGGGTACTCTAATAGTTGCAACTAGACAGGATGGGAACAAACAGATTTATCCCATTGCTTGGGGTGTTGTGGATGGGAAGACTAATGCCTCGTGGCTTTTGTTTATGTCCAAGTTGAGAGGAGTACTTGGGGTGCAAGAGAGATTGGTCTTTGTTTCAGATAGAATATCATGTATTGAGTATGCTATCAACGAGGTGTTTCCATCCTCCCATTATGGGTGTTGTATTTGGGTGTTCCCATCATGGGTGTTGTATTGAGTATGCTCATGGCAAAATAGCCACTCTTCAGATGAGGAGAACTATTGTTCACAACAGTTGAGATGGAGGTCTCGACAAACACCTGCTGTTATTCTAAACAGTTAAATTGGCATTCTCACCAGATATTGTCTGTGATTCTAGACAGAACATGTAGTTACCGACAGTTGAGATGGAGTCCTTGACAGACACCCGCTGTAATTCTAGACAGTCTTTTGAGTTCTCGACGGTTGAAATAGATTTCTCGCCAGAAACTCTCTGCAATTCTAGACATTCCATGCAGCAACCGACGGTTGAGCCTTTTTAACAACAGAAACCGTTGTAGATCTGTAATTTGATGATATTGATCAGCTAAAGAAAAAACTCCTTATGGCGAAGTTGGTGTTTGATATCATGTATTTTTGAGCTATAATGACAATGAATAAAAGGATGTACCGTAACATGTACCAATTGCAATGAACCTATTTCGAATGCGTAAGGAAACAGATTATATTGCTAAGTAGTAATTAACCATGTTGCACCAAAGTTTAAAATTTACCCCACAGTAAGCACATAATAGTTAGACTTACAAAATACTTTAACTACAAGCATGCTGCCTTTATATGAAGTTCAGACTTAACAGAACCATGTAATTTTTCTCTTTAGGTCTGGCATCAGCCTGTCCATAATAGGTCTGAACTGTTGGTCAAAATGTAGGTTGTCCCTATGAAGAGCTATGGTGCCTTTCACTTCTTAGTCTTTGCCGAGTAGCTCGGGTGAAAGGGGTATGGGTAGCCATGGAGGCGAATTTGACCCGTTTGAAACACGCCCTGGTAGGTTTAGTTGGTGCAATTGTCTTGCTTTCGTCCTATAGTAATGGGTGATCGGGGCTCCTATCTGGACTGTGCTCAACCTCTGAGATCTTAGATGTAGTATGTTCTCCCTCTAAGTTGGTAGAGCCTAAGTGTAATGCCTCTGCAGCCAAAAGGGTTGCATCCTCCTGGCCTTCAGTAGGACCTACTGGGCTCTTCCGATCTTGAAGGGGGTCTACAGCGGGGTTTTCTTTATCAAAAACAGTCAACGGGCTTTCCAAGACACCTCCACTTCTCATGTTTGTTGTGGGATGGGTATGGGACAGCAATTGTCACGCCCCCGCTAACTTTACAATATTTTCCCAATATCTTATGGAAATTTACAAATTCTGTAGCGGAAGCTTTTATTCAAATAACGGGGACGGGACGTGCGAAACAATTAAATTCATTTTATCTTACAGAGTTTAATAGACAAAGATAGTTTCATAAGTTAACAAATCGTCAATCTTTTAAAGAAACATTAACGCTAGGTTTTTTAAGAAAATATATGAAACACAAGAAGTTGCATTGATAGATATATTTCATTGATTTCCAAGGTGTGCTAAATCATTAGAAAACTTTTACAATGAAAAGTAGTATTCAATTAAATATAAAGATTATATTTCTCTATTTTCTTATATGTTATAAGATGTAAAACATATATACTATAGGGGTGGACATAAAAGTAATAAATTCGTGATAGTTTCAATGACAGGTTTACACCACATGCACAATTCTACTCCAGTTCGCGAGCACGATCCAACTCCCAGCTTGCCCTGCCTTTCAATTGTTATAACACCAATTATCTACAAAAATTGTAATATGTGGGGAGTGAGTACAACGTACTCAGTGAATAACACAATCCTTTGATTCACCTTTCGTTTAGGAAACTCATTTCTAAGAAAATTCATTTCATGTACAAAGCTTTTCAATGAACAAAAGGGCCCTATCGCTAGTTAAACTACTACCCGTGGTGCGCGCCAGATTCAATTCAATTAAGTGGATCCACAATGAACCCCGGTAGACCCATACCGAGATTCCAATTCAAAACAAACACCACACTAATCTTGCCTATTCCGGGATCATTGAATAAGTCATAGTGCAGGAAACAATTCAGAATGGCTAAGGCCATACAATCACAAAGCAATTCAAAACGGGTAGAGCATTAACTAGCGATACAAATGCAATAAACCAATCTTTCTTTCAATAATAATGCATTCAAATCCATGTTTGTCTCATCAAAATCATCAATCAAATACACACTTATCTTATCAAAACTTTATGCATGTAGAAAAGGAATCAAAGTATTAGGTTACCCACCTCAAATATTCTTCGAATAATTCACGTGAAGAAGTATCTTTAAAGCCCTGATATTCCTCAATTAAAGCTATCTTTCAAGCTATAATCATTTCATATATGGTAAGGGACTCTTTTCAAAGGACAAATAGGTATTTTGGCGGGTTTTTATCGGTTTTCTCTTTCCCTAGGCCATTTTGGACGAATTTTTGGGTCGGGAGAGAAAAGAGAAATGGTTTGGAAGAGAAAATGAAACTCTTAGCTTCCTTATATAATAGTTAGGATTTAGCTAGTTTTAATAACTTTTGAGTTCCACCAATCACTTCGTGACAAGTGGCGCCATTCATATCATGATAAGTGGCGCAAATCACCTCGTGACAAGTGGCGCGATGTGGCGCCGCACACTTGTCGGGAAATTGCCCAAGAAGTCCTTCCCCTTGCATTCTCTCTCAATTAAGCCCATGCTCTTTAGTTCATGTCAATTTAGTCACTACACTTTAGTGTATGTTAATTGTCAACTAAATTCTTTCTTTAGCGTCAATTGAATAACAATCTTCAAGCAATCTTACAATAATATTCAAGTAATTCTTTCAAAACAACAATTTCGTTGCTTACATTAATTTGTAGAAATTTTCAGGATGTTACAGCAATGTTGTAATCTTCTCGTCGATAAGGGATCTTATCTCAGCAAGGAACAACAACTGGGCAGTGCAAGTAGCTAACCCTTGCGCTGCAACAAAACTGTCAAGCGTTTTACTAACTTCCATTCGAACCTTACCACATTTAGCTATCTTTTCGACCTCTTTTTCAATCTCATCGAGCCTCATCAACACTGAGTCAATGGCCTTATCAATCTTCGACTCAAGTCTTTTCTCAAACCCCATTACCACGGCTTCGAGATCGGTAACATTTGACGACGGGCCAGCAGAATTGGAAGGGGCTAGATTAGAACTTTGTCGGTCAAAAGA
>CAVNYN010286666.1:0-25994 GCA_963692815.1 Nyctanthes arbor-tristis | reverse complement strand
TCTTCCGATCTACTTTATTTTATCCATATGTCTTTTATGCCTGGTAACATGATTATGTTATGGCCAGTTACATCAAATATATAACAGTTAATTTCAAATAGAATGACTTACTATTTCAAGTTTTTGAGTTCTATCTACAACTTTATGTCCTTAGTATTGAGAAAGTGTGTAACAACCTTCGCATTAATTAACTTTTTGCGATGAAACTTCATATACTTTTTGCGATGAAACTTCAATTTCTTATGAGGGGTATCAGACTTGTATGCCTAACTCTTGTCATGTGGACCCATCAAAGAGATCCTAATTGCAATAGAAAGAAAGAGGAAGGCCCTAAACCATACGGTCCTTCTAAGAAGACAAATTTGTCTTTGAGATTCGGAGACAGATCTGTCTATACGGCCGCACGGGTCTCAATGTGCGGCCACACCAGGCCGCACAGTGTGGCCGTATAGGTATGTGCGGCCGTATGCCACACATACCGCATGGACAGATCTGTCTTTGAACACCGGAAATGGATCTGTTTTTTTAGAAAATCTACTAAACCATATTTTGTTTCCATATAATTTTTATGGTGTTTTATTTGGAAGAGATTGTTGAGAAATTGTAAACGGACCTTGATCTTGCATCAGTTGTAGACGAGTTTACAATGGCACTTGGTTAACTCAAAATGATCTGCCATCAGGTGTTTTGGTAAGATGTATGGCGGGAGACTGAGACTAGTTGGTTAATCTTTCAAGACTTTGCAAAATGTTGCAGCCATCTTGATAAGCTTGTACTATGGCACTAGGAAAGCTCATACAACTTCCAGACGTGAGACATGTGTTTGATAAAATGTCCAAAATGGATTTGCCTCTTTTCCCTCTTCTTTTCTCAACAGTATGATACTATCGAGTTTCCAAAGCAAGTTCCAATTTCATTAAAGATTTGATGGTGCGCCATTTCTCAATTCAGTTTCCTATAACGCTGTTATTGCTAGGAACTCAATCAAATGGGTGATTCTTGATATTCTATGAAGTAACAGCTTCTGAAAGTTCAACAGTGGCAGTGACAACGTAGTAGAATCTCACATGTCCATCGATGGAAAATGTTGCCATCACGAACTGAGACGGCATTTACTGAATTAAAGTTCAAGTCGAGCCGATACGGTGTCCAAAATCCAAATAGAGAAGTCCTAACAAAGAATGGTGTAACTGCACCCAAAATAAAGTTTTGGGGTCGGCACATTTGGGCATAACTGAGTTATGCGATCCGACGGTGGCAGGGCCCAAACTAGTCGATCCGGTTGGGTCGGACATTCTACTTCCCTAAGTGAAGATCGAGGACGTGATATGTAATTTCCATTAGAAACAGTTGACAGTTTAAACAGTTGTTCAGACATATGGTACTTCAGGACTTGTATTTGTGTCCGAACCGAACATGTAAAATTCCCTAAGCACCCTGGGATATGCCTATGAATGGATGCATGATGGTGCCAAAGGAGAGAGAGCTGAGGGATCCTAAAAAATATAATTTAGTGAGAGAATTTTAATTTAGTCCGATACGATCTTAATTTGCGTCATCGAACATGACTTCATAATTAACCCACACCAATTCACTATCCTAATTAATACTAACCTCCACATCATTTGATCTTGCTGACTTGGGTCCACCTCAAAACCCAACGTCAACCGAAAATGTTGAAGAGAGAAGATGGAGTTTCAGTGACTGGCTGAGAAGATTCATTGATGAACTTTCACTTATTAAGACATTTGAACAACTGCATATATAGTGATAAAGAAACATCTTTAGAGCTTTCTTAAAAAAGTAATAAAATGGTTTGACCGAAAGATGGCCACTTTTTGAATTATCCTATGTGAGTAACTAGTTACTGAAGCTGGATTTTTTTTAAACTTACTAGCTTCTCCTTTTCCTCATACTGGTTGTTTCTATCCTGAATATTGCAACTTACACATTATGGCTTTTGAGTTGGTATCCAATGTTACTGAACTAAAGTGTTTTTCTTAGGTGATGCTAATTATTGACTCAAAGCAGATGTGTATATAATGATATCCATTTTTTAGTATTTTTTATTTCTTTTTTAAATATCTCCATCCTTTTTTGTTCATCATGGAAAGAAAACAGAGTTTATACATATGCTTCTCAGATCGACATCTTTATTTTGGGGCCCCATTGCTTGCAAAAAATTTTCTTCTTTTCTGTGTGCACATCATGATTTGTATATCAGTGGATGCATATCAATATCTATTTTTTAGTATGCCCATAGGTAAAGTTCTCTAATGTCGTTGACTTATGCAGCCTGCTTAATCGAAAGCAAGCTCATAAAGAAGAGACTTAGGCATATATAGCACATTATGGTACTCATTGGCATCTATCTTTTGCAATGAAAATATAATTGGATCTTGAGTCTCATCTACAGGGTAGTATGAAAGAACTTGGTTCCTTAAGAGATTGATACACAAGAAGAAAAACTATTGTTCTTGTACAACGTCCACGGTAATTTTTAATAGCTAGGCTGCTCGAGTTGCTGCCTAATCCATGAATTGTACGAAAGGCCAAATGTGTAACGCTAGCTGTATCAGGGATATAGGTTTACAGTAATAGTGATCTTCGGCCTCTAATTTTGCGCCTAATTGTTTTATGTCAACTTTTCCTGATATTTTAGGTGCTGAGAACTGGGATTTGTAGGTGAAAGGAACCGTAACTGAGGAAGAATTATAATTCTTTCAATGGATCCTATTTGCTCTTTTTTATTTCAAGTTTATGAGAAGAATGCGTGTTGTCTATGCATTGTTATCCAGATAAGTAACAGCATTTTTGAAACTTTTTTATAACATTTGTTCTATTAAATGTGAAGGTTCAAGCTTGAAACATTGTGATCAATCCTATAAACTCTATTGCTTCCTCACTCTATGCCTAAGGAAGGCAATATTATAATTATCATAATCATACAAAGGATAAAATGTTGGATTATCCATAGGTGAAATTCTAATTGCTAAGGAATGAGCTTATAAGATACTTTAGTTTACCACTCTACAATGCTTTCTAATCTCTTGGCCTCCTGTAATGCTGCTCATCTTGATCATAGAATTAACAAATGCTGTATTAAAAGCTTTCTTCGAGCTTGCATACTTTGAAACCAGATCTTTCGTCTTTGGAAGTGAGAGGAGAGCCTGATCCGAAGAGAATAGGCTCTTTTTCTGGAGTATTAGCTTGTAATGGTTGTTATCGAAAGTTGTTGGTGAAGTATCCATGTTGGCCCCCGCATTCTTTGCCTTATTCTTGGCAGGGCAGATGGCTTTCAATCTTAATGCAAGGGATGGATGAAGGGTTGGGTCAACGTTGTGGGTCGAGTTGAAATTCTGGATTCTGTTCTGGAAAGATGAACAGTGGGAGAAACCCAGAGTATGCCCACCTGCAAAGGTAAATTTATTTTGTCCCATTTTCAGATACTGTTTAATTTGCGTAGAGTTCCAAAAGTTAGTAACAATTTTATTTTTACCTAGAAGAGCCACAAGATCTTCCAAGGAGAGACCTCTTTGAGAAAAACTCTGTTGAAGTTGAGAAATGTTGAAGGTTGGAGATGGCAATTGAGCAGTTTCACTAGCCCTCGATATTCTGCCGTCTTTCCTTCCTTTAGGAACAGCCCAATATGGCCCTCCAGCCATCACAACTGCATCTCTTGCAGCCAAGGCTAATATATCAGCACAAGACACAATGCCAGGACATACTTTTTCAACTTCTTTCTTTGCACCATCAATTACAAAAAATGCATGCAGTGAACCATTTGGAGGTCCATCCTTTTCTGCTTTGTTTCCACCTTTTGAGCTCAGCAACACAGAACCATCACACCCCTTCATCAACAAAAACAACAGTAAAGTTAGCCATGGAAAAAGAAAAAAACGTATACCAGACAGAAGTACAAAGTTACCCTTATGAAGCAGTCATGGAAGTGCATTCTGAGCAGTGCTGCAGGGACAGTTTTGTCCTTCCTGGTTGCGTCCTTTACTGTTTTTGTAACAATATAATCAACATTCGGGCATGTTTTGGTGTAGTAATTTAAGCTCAGAGCATTACTGTGGGAAAGAACAGAGGAAAACAAGATAAACAGTGCTAAAATGGCTGTCATTGAGACGGGGAAGACAAGAAAGTAAGATTGCTGTTGATGATGAAGAAAGTTGCATGAGCATGGCCATTTATAGGCATCTGGGAAAAGAAAGTGACATGATTTTTTATTATTACAAATTTGTCCTCATCTGTGGTAATAGTAACAATAATTAGGTGGCATGCTACTTTTTTAATGATGTGGTGTTTTCTAAGCAATCTTTTAGTTGGGACTTGGGAGTTTTTGTGTGTGTTTTTCCCTCACTCTGTATCTGAGATAAATAAGTTTTGATCGATCATCTTTCTTTTATGAACAGTAGCAATCCTCCTCTCAATCTATTAATCATGTCTAAAATGTACTATTTCTATTTCATATTCATGTTATGTTCGGTTAAAAAATAAAATTAAAATGATATTAGGAACAATAAGTGCATATTTTCTTTTATTTTTCTTCAGTTTTCCAAAATGTTGAAAATTTATTTATTTTCGTACTCTTTAGAAAACAAGCCGAAATTTTGTAGATATATTTATCATTATGGGTAGAAAAAACGATAACACTTAATTTGGAAGCTGCAGTTAGTAGCAAAATTATGAATCAAGGTTTGAGTTGAAGCACAAGAAGAGGAGTTCCCAAAAAAAGTGTTAAAAAAAATGTAAAAAAAAAAAAAACGAAGAAACAAAAAATAAAAAGATAAGAAGCTTATCCAGTCTAGTTTGTAAACGTAAGAATAAAATGGCATTAAATAGTTTAACAAAGCAAAGAAAAATATTCAATATCTTTTTGGTAAATTTTTAATTTCGATGACAACTAAATTAAATTGTTTTTACCACACTTTATTATCAGTTAGTCAACAGGAAAATCTTAGAAGAAGAAACATCTGAATCAATCCTTTGGAGTAGTTGTTGGAGTGTTCCATCAGCTTGTTATTTAACCAAACCTGGTTAATTAAGCCATCACCTTTTTTGAGCCCCCAACCTTTCATTTATTGTCACTCACATCTCCAATAGCATTTTCCATCCCGAGTCATTCAATTTATACCGTTGACCTATTAAAATTACTATTATAACTTTGATTTTTTTAAATAAAAATAAAAAATAAAAAGCAGTGGAACTCCGCAAGTTGTAGGAGAAAGGAAGGATTTCCCAATAGCTAGCCATTTCAAGTGATATTGTTTTCCAATAGGAAGGTTGTGGACATGAAGTATTAACAGGGATATTATACGATAATAAATGAAAAGTTAGGGCCCTATAGACCTAATAAAAAGAATGAAGACAAAATTACGTAAAAGTTGAAAGGTTTTAGACCAACAGTGAAAATTACCGCCAATAGTAATAATCAACCAATTTTGTCCATGAAAACAATATATTTCATTTTTAATAGTAATTTACACAAGTATTTCATATTGGGAGTAAATCAGGTGCAAAGCCCGCACTTATGACTAGTGAAATAAAAGGTGTGAAATGGTAAATTATTTGCTTTTGATCTTAGGCTTGACTAACTTAGAGTAGATTGATAGCTTCGTATCTATTATTATTATTTTTTTTTATTTTTAATGTGTGGTTATTAGAATAATAATGAGTTTAAAGAGGTTAATTATGTAAACTGTAGTTATTTTTATAATTTTTTTTAAAGGTAAATCCTAGTGTAGTCACATAATAATCAAACATTGAGATGATTACTTATTTGAAAAAAAGCGGAGACATAATAATAGCAAAGTCACAAAAAGCAAAAGTCACAAAAAACATACATCATACTTGGTTATGCATTTTATCATTCATTTCTTCTAAATATTATTTTAGGATTACTAATTTGCTATGTCCCGATCGAAGTCCTCAAATTGACAATAAATAGCTCTCATTTACATTTGACAATAAATAACTCTGATTAAACCAGATGAATTTAAAATTTAAAAATATAACATAGTCATTCGACCTATTGAAAGCTGTCACAACTACCTCTTAATTGTTGCCCTTGGGTAGCATAAAAACAAAATTATAATTATATTTGTGTTCAAATATCTTAATAGAAAATTTCTTAATATTGAGAGCAAACTTGTCATTTACAGCTTGACTTTAATCAAAAAAAAATTATATTTCAACTCAAAAATATATCATGTCTTCAGTGTATATTCTATAAATCAATTAGTTTCAATAGTATGGTATTTTTAATGTGCATTTCAAGAAGGGTATTTTTTCCCCATAATTTACAAATTAAAATGACATTTCTAACTAATCTTTATTTGTGACCTTTTTTATTGGTTATTAACATTATTGCTAACCACATTTTTTATTAATCTTGTCACACTCTACTTAATATCCTTACAAAATTTCTATACTTGCGTCACTGACTTTTTATTATAATAATAATAATAATAATAATAATAATATTCTTATCATCTTGTTAATTATATATATATTTTTTTTCTCCTACGCAAAGATGATATTACTTTAGATTCACGAATGGTGCAAAAAAAGGATGTAGCTGGTGATTGGGGAACGGAAGAAGCATAAAAGTTTGGAAGGATCCTTGGCTTAAAAGGTGGCAAGAATTTTAAAGTAGAAACGTCTGAAGAACCTGAATTTGGAGACTTGTTGGTTTGTGACTTATTTGTTCTGGGAAGTCACGGGACGTTCAACTTTTACAAGAATTGTTCACTGCCGGGGATCGATATTGAAGAGATAATTATGAAAATTCCTTTATGCGTTGCCTCGGTACCATATCACAAACATGGCAAATATTTGGTGAAATCTGGATATAGAATTACAACGGAACTAGAAAAAACATGTATGAAATTTACAATTTCCTCTGAAGATGCAGATGTTCAGCAATGAGGACAGAAATGAGCTTGGATTGTTAATTCGAGATTGTAAGAGTTTGCTTACTTGGAGTAACACTTATCGGCCGAGATATGTTTAAAATACTAAGCGCTACCTACTTGTCCAGCAGCTACCCTGTAAATGTATCAACTTGTGTATTGCGGGTGCTTTTTGAGGCTGCTTAGTCCGATTTTGGAAGTTGATGAATTATTAGTTGTAGCACTTCTAATTATCTTTCTAATGGGCCAAGTATGACAAAATTTCGATAACTACAACTCGATGTATTTGTGAAAACCAATAGGTGACAAGTTTGACTATCAAAGTTATTTTATAGTTGTCTCTTGTTGCCTATTTTTTGTCAACATAAGTTCAGAATTTGGGAAAGTAATAAAAACAAAGCTTGTGGATCAATCTCTTATATTCCTTATCCAACTTCAATTACTCTAGGCTAATGTCTATTATGATCAAAGTACTAAAGTCGGCACTCTGTTTTAATAATATCAAAGGTTGCAAATTCATGATTATTTTTGACAATGTTATGAAAATTGAATCTGATCATAGGGATGAACTCTAGATATTTATCTTTTCAATCTTACTTGAATCATCTTCATTGGATTTCTAGAACTCCGGATATCATCATTTTCTTGAAATTTGCACGGTAGCGGCAATTATTGACAATCTGGACTTGTGTTGATCCACTTGCGCCCAATTATCTTCTATCACTTCCGCTACATTCAAAATACATCAATAAGTACCATTTTCCTTATATAACACTTGACAATACGTAAATGATTAGGTACTTTGATTAATTACATTTTTAGACCATATATTTATACCAAATAGACTTTGTGGTCTTAAGATTGCTATACTTTGGTAAAGTAAGGGAATTACTAGAATATGAATCTGATTGTATAATGTCTTGCAAATGATACATCAACAGTGCATATCTGGACACTAATTACTGAGAATGAAACTCATTTAAAAAAAAAAAGTAATCAGATCTCACTTGCAACGCACATGTCTCATACTAGTGATTTTAAAGCACACAAACAAAATTTTTTAAATAGATATCATCATTAAGAAGTAATAATTAGTTTGAAGACAATGCAACTAAAAATGTTAAGAACATAAACGCTACCGGAAATAAGAGCATCTCACATGTTAATGTCAATGTTGAATATCAAGGTAATATGAGAGAGACAAAATATATATATATATATATATATGAGTCTCATATGTTTCCAATTTTCTTTCAACTCTCTTTCTTTAAATCACTTTTCTATAATTTTCCTCATTTTTCCTTCACATTCTCTCCATCGTTTCAAGTGCCATATCAATTTTCTACGTTCATCTTTACATTGGCAACTACTTATCATTATTATTTTAAATTTATTTATCTCTCTCCTCTATTTCACTTTTCTCACTTTTTTCTCCACTTTTTGCTTTCTTTTCCCTAACATTGACATTCAACTTTCTTTTCACTAATACTGACATTCAACATTGACATCACGATTGTATATGCTGCTAAAAGCTCAACGTATTGAAAATGTGCTGTTATGTAGAGGGTGAATAATTGTAGTCCAAGTTAATGACAAAATATCTGCGTGAAGCAAAGTATTAAAAGGAAAATATTATTTGAAGGAAGCCTTTACAAAATGTATTATGAAAGAGAGATTTTACTTACTTCTGTGTCTTGTAACAGAGTTTGTGACTGTCTTACGAACAGTAGTAACAGATTTTTAAAGACTTTCTTACAAAGAGTAAAGACTTGTCAGTCATATCATAATTCAAAGACGACTGAAATTCACACCCATTCAAAAAACAAAAATTAGATTCTTTTTCCCTCTAAATTAGATTCACTCCTACTTCAATAAGGATACAATATGCCACAAACTACAGAAGTATATCACTCTAAACAAGTTAGGCCTCTCCAATTTCATCAGACTAAAAAAATAAATAAATGAAGTAATAGACCAATATCAAGCTCTCTTCAAAGTGTTAAAGCGCCTCGCAACATACACAACTACGGTGACTGCCTCGCAACATACACAACTACGGTGACTGCAGAACTCCGGCCATGCTGTCCACTCTTCGCAGCCTAATAGATACAAGGTTCACGAGCTAAGATTTCCAGAAAAAAGGAGCCCTGTACAATTTTCTAGTATAGCTTTTTGGGTAAATTGTAGTTCTTCTTTAGAAACTTCGTTGCCACCTTATCATTCCGATTACACAAGACACGGAGAATAGTGTAAGGGTCGGTTGGACTCCATTGACCTGACATTGTAGGCAATGGAAGCCTTGACTTGGCTGAAGCTCCATAGCTATTTAGAATTGCAGCTTTGAATTGCTGAATGATGTCTTCTGTTTGTGAGTGAAAAAGCGGAAGAATGCCTTTTACAGTAACAGAGAACTTATCTATCAAATCAGCTGGCAAACCATCTCCATTGGACCAGAACAGATCCATAAGAAACTTAAAATCTTCCTCTATCAATGCAGCATCTTGCAGTGTAAACGCACGAGATGGTCCTCCAGCAAGCAAAACCAACAAAAACCCTTCAAAAGAAGCTTTCATAATTTCAGTTATTACCCGAGTCCGGACCCTGTCGTGAACAGTTACTGACACTATTTCTAGATATTGCTCTAGCTCCTGAAGAAAAGGTTCAATCCTTGATGAAGTAATCTCTCCAACATACAGGTAGTCAGAGAGAACATGACTAAGATCATGAAATACAACCTTATATGCAGTTGCCTCCGAGAGTTGCTTTATCCCTTCATTACACGCAGCTGATGAAACCTCAAATTTGCCATTCTCAGCATTATTGTCATGAAGAAATCCACTGTTCCCCAGGTTGGAAATTGTTCTCTTTTCAAGAACATCCAATTCCTTTCGGATGTTATACAAGGTATTGATGCGAGCACAGAGTTGTCTTATATTGAAGGAGCCGTCCCCAGTTGTACCATTTACCTGGGATTTCTTCCACTGACCTGCATGTGAACTGTCCTTCTTCTTAAATGCAGTGAATTTGGAACCAGCAGTACACCGGGTCAGAGCACATAGGGCTGGAACAAATGTATCACGAGATCCTGAAGAGAAAGGAAGAAACATAGTGGGGAAAATATCAGCTATTAAAAGTTACCAAGCAAAGATTTACAAGTCAGCATGAAACTATCTTGAAATTCAATATTTACCACATCGAGATCTTGCCTTTACAATGTAGCTATTAAGGCATTTATCAAGGCCGCTCACCAACTCTGGAAGCAAAACTGGATGCATAGGTATTGGCAACAAAGAAAATGCTTCCAAAGTCTCATCTATGATACGTAGAACTTCCACAGCAGAGGGAGCAAAAGTCCGCTTATTTGATTGAGCGTCCCAAACCTATAACAAATTAACAAAAGTTCTACTTGTTTCAGTTTGCATTATCAATGAAACGGAAAGTGAACTTCAACAGGTATATGAATTTATCTTATAAAATAACAAGTTTAATTCCTACCAATCAATTATTTTTCATATTTTTCTTGGTTGGTGTAAGGTTAAAGAACTTCAATGAACATAACGTGAACTTCAATCAGGTAGGGCCGGGCAGTTGTGAAGGCTATATATTGAAAAAGTTGTGTGCCAGTCCAGGAATTATCCAAAAATTCAGTGATGGGAATATGTAGCGACAATTGACTAGAATGAATGAAGAATTCACAAGACATATTTTGGTAACTTAAATCACTCTGTGTCATAAAATGAAAAACACAGTCATCCTTGTTGCAATTTGATCACACCAGATCCTGTAATTTTTACAGCCTGGCTCTTTCTGTTATCATTTCTTTTTTTCCTTTTTGCCATTTGATTTGAAACAGTTAGAGATAACATTAGTAGGCACAGGTGGCAGTAAAGGATACAGCATAAGGAACTGAGCTTGCTACGAAAATTTAACAGAATGTGAAATGCAGTAAAGAGAAGCATGAATCATAGGAATAAACACTGTTCAGAATTGATAGCAACAAAATGTATCATGAGAATAGCTGTTGTCTAAGATGCTTAGGTACTGATGCATGTGGAAAAAGCATTATACATTTCTCATGCCTTGTCCATGCATGTTTACACCTTTTTTATGCCTATGGACAGTGTGTGGGCCTCCAGGCACCACACATTTTAAAATATTACACAATAAAAGAGCAAACAAGGGTTTACCCAATCCCACAAAATGACAAAACGACTGAAACTGGTATTGTAAAGATACCTAACTATACAGATGTCAAAACAATGGTACATATACCAAGCAAAACCATAAAGAAAAGCTAAAAAAGTTCTCAATTTATCATAATAATATAAAAAATAAGAATTTTCTCCTTCCTTTTTATGCACATCCTTGCATCAATCTCAACTAGCTGGGCAAAGAGAAAGCATTTATGTTCTAGATGGACCTTGCCAGCATCACGCTTGCCATAAAATGAAGAAGCAGTAGTGCTATATATATATATATATATATCTAGATTTGAGACCGATTTCAAGTCTAGTTGGCATTTTTAAATTTAGGGTTAAGTAGATAATCATAAATGCATCGTAACAGAGACATTCACCTACGGTAGTGTGCCTGATGCTAGGCCTTCTAGGCGGTCACCTAGGGCCCCCGAAAGATGAAGCGAAGGCCTATTTAAATTTTCTTTTAAAAAAAAAAAAAAAGAAGTTTAGTAAAGCCCAAATCCTAATTTCTTTGCACATCTACTTACAACATTCATTCAATAATTCAATTCAAAGTAAACCCTTATTCTCTAAAACTAATTCCGTTTCCTTCAATAGTAAAAGAACAAAGAAATTTGAAATTTCTATTGTGACTTTATGGTTTTAGTTTCAAAAATTAATAAATATTTGATATTCATTACATATAAGTTCTTTAATGGTTTTAGTCAAATTTATTATTATATACACGATATTTGTTATATATAATTTTAGTATTATGTATGCATGATTAGAAGGCCCCTAATAAAAAATTCACTTAGGGCCCCTAAAATGTCAGGCACGGCCTTGTTCACCTACTAAATATCCAATAAGAAAATGCCAACTAGACTCAAGATCTACAGTCTAAATAAATACTCCCTCCGTCCCACAAAGATAGTCCGGCAGGTAACTTTACGTGGATTAAGGATTAGTAGGTAATGTGGTTAGAACATTTAATTTTACCTTATTTTTCCATATATACCCTTGTGTCATTAATTATTTGAAATATTTTCAATATATATGTAGTTGAATAACAATAAATTAGGGGCACATATGGAAATGAAACATTAAATGCATGTTAAATATGGTAAGTGGACTATCTTTTCGGGACGGACGAAAATGGAATAGTGGACTATCTTTTTAGGACGGAGGGAGTATCGTTATTCTGAAATAAATTAATTAATAATAAAAAATTTTCAAGGCTTCAAACCATATGTAATTAGAAATGTACTCTAAAAATGAATATTCTATATTTCCATTAGGATATAATCAACTAAAATCAAAATTGAAAGATCAAAGAGAGAAGGAAAAAGACCTCTTGTTGCAGAGTTCTGTCAACCCACTGTTTGAGTCTGTCTACACGTGTACAAATCCATGACTTCACCAGGTTTGCAATGACAGCTTCAGTTTCATAAGGAGTCATCTCCTGAACAATTGCCTTCCCACCATCTTCACTGTCAACTGAATCAGCGACAGCCATTTCTACAAGATCTTTTTCGAGTTTGTCAGCAGATAGCAGCACTTGTATAGCCTCAGGAGTTAACTCACTTATGCTTGCAACAAATTGCTGAAGCTCATTTCCATAGCAAGTATGAAGGGTAACAACAGCTACGGCTGTTGCAAGGGGGTGCCATTGTTTCAGCACAGAACTATATATCTCCTTCTCATTGTATGCCATGTCACAGATGTTTTGAGCAAGGATGGAAAGGACAGGAAGAGGGTTTTGCTGATATTTAGAAGACTGCCTGCTTGAGATGACCTTCTCCTTTTCCTGTCTTCATATTATCAAATAGGATCTTGAGTTACCCTCAGAAACAAACAAGTAATCAACATCATAGAAGAAAGATATGCATTTTATCCGGAAATCTTCAGTTATCCTAGGGCTTGATCAGAATTTATAAGAATAATAACAAACAAGCCATTTGCAGCATGGAAATACTTAAAGATTGTCAAAGAGCAAGAATAGCAGATCAGAAGAAAAGCAATATTATACAGAGAAGACGGACAAACTATGCGAATAACGATGCTGAAAAGAGTTGGACGAAGTTTAAAGAAACAATACCATCAATGGCTCCCTTAAACATGCAGAAGAGGGTTAAGGAACATTAAAGTATCAAAGAACATGACAGATTGTCAAATCTTATAAAAAGACTTCCTGAAACTTGCCTGAGAGAAAGCATTCCGCAATGATGACCTTATGTAAGTGTCAACCATGCCATATGCTACATCAACTTCTTTCCTTTTCCTACGGTTCTCATGGGAAACGTCTTCCAATATTTTGGCTGCTGATACCCCGAGGGATAAAACACTTTTCATCACATTAATATTGCCCCTGTAGAAGGTATTGTGGTATGACAAAAGCCTTTTTTCTGCCCATCCCAGTATGAAACCCAATGTCGAGCTTAATATCTTTGAGTATGCTGGATCCTTCATTTCTTTTGCATCCTTCTCCACTTCCAACATCATTTTCTCAGATGCAAAAAGGAGGTCATCTTCATGTTGTCCAGTTGTAATATATCGAAAAAATAGGACCCATAAGAACGAAAGATTGTGGAATATTTGGTTTATACCAAGTACTACCCAAGTCTTCTTTATAAGCTCTAGTACCTCATCAACTTCCTCAATAACAGATGTTTCATCATTTACATCAAAACAGGATTCCAGAAGTATTTGGTAAAGGTGAAGATTCAGTGGAATGCCATCCGCCCAGTGGCATATATCTGACACAGAGCCATCAAATGATCTTCGAGCAAGTGATATTACAGTGTTCCGGAGAACTTGCATTGATTCACTATGCTTCCCTGTTTCTATAGGCTTATCCATAGCTCCACGTAGGATCCTCTGAAGCTGTTGAGGAGCAGTTTCTGACTTACTAAGAGGCAAATGCGGATGCAATAGGAGTCCAGTTTCAAGTACTTTTAATATTCTTTTCTGCCATGATTCATATTCTGTCTGACTAGCAAAATCCGAGGATCTCAACTGTTGTAATAGCTCTAGTGGCAAAATTATAGACTCGATACGCTTTCCAAGCTGACAAGTGAAAATCAGGACAAGATACTAAATTATTAAAATATCACAAAGAAAGTGCCAAGATGCAATCTGTCGGTACGTGCTTATCCATTTCAAAATTCAGACTTAATTGTTCTTCAAATTCCTAAAAGTTTATCAAATGAGGCCGAGAAATAGCTATATAACAAAACTTGAAAATCTTGCTGCCCCTAAAAATCAGAAGCTCTGTTCTGCTTTTTTCTCCCTCAATGTAGATAGAATTTCTATTCGAGTTCCCAGTTGGAATACAACAAAAGAATGAATTTAAAAAGTTACCTTAAGCAAAAACCAAAAATATGTACCATCAAGGATCTTCAAAGAATCATATCAACTACTTATTCAAAATTAAAAGAAACCAAATGTAATCCCTCACCCACCAAAAAAAGGAAAAAAGGAAAAAGAAAAGGGAAACCAACTGGAAATTTCTACCTCCCACCCTCTACCCATAGTATGCCCTTTTCTATGAGTACCTTATCAAAAATTAGTAATTTCCACGTAACAATGCATTCCCCAGTCCCAAATAAAAGTTAGAATTCAGTAATTCACTTCTACTGTACTGCGAAATTTATTTATTAAGTAGAGAAATGTTAATTCCCAATTTCTGGAGGTAATTTTTCTCAGCAATCCGACATGAAATTTCGATTCGAACCTGCCCAGCAGCGACTCTGAGTAACCCTCGTCGGACCCTGGAATCGATTTGCTCGGAAACCCTCATCTGAATCCTCATCAGTTCACCAACAGTCCCAATTCTATTCCTCACCGAGTTGCCGGTTCCCTGACTCGCCGACTCGGAATTCTCCTCGTTCTTCTTCGCGGACGAAGATTTCAGCCCCAATGCCTTCTTCACCTTGCTCGCCGCAGACGACGTCAGCGACCTCTGAAGTGACGACGACGATGATGACGTCATGGACTGCGACCTCTCGGTGGTTCTCTCGGAACTAGAGACGTAAGTAAGAGGCCTGCCGCTTCCAGCGCTCCGGCAGGCTCCGATTAGGACTTCGTAAGCAGTCTCTCGGAGCTCCGACGGGGATAGGGCAAGACCCAACCTGCCAAACGGGTTGGGGAGGTCACCCACATGGTCAGAAGACTGTAAAACCCCAAATTCAGTGTCACTGGATTCACCCATGTAATCGCTTTTGCTGATACGAAGGTGGGTTGTTGTCATATCTCTTTAAAAAAAAAAAAACCATACAACACAATTGAAGCTTTGGGAAAAAAAAAGAATCAAACAACAAGAAACGCAAGACGGAATTTAAATTTACGTAGAAAAAAGAGAGATATAAAGTGTGTAGCAGAATAAAGAAAAGTGGAGAGGAAAGGTGATGTGTTATATTCTTGCTTGACTTTTAAGGAATGAACGATTGGGATAGGAGAAGAGGAGTGGAAGGGTGAGTTGGAGAAGGGAATCCGAGTTGAGTTGGGAATCGAAGTGAAACAAACTGGAGTCCAAGATAGAATCAGTTTCAGAGGTGGAAATATTTAAGTTGGAAAGGTATACGTGGGGGAATTGGAATTGGGAGCGCCTCTTTACGGTTAAATTCTCCACGCCACGCGTATTAACGGCTCTCCGTCTGTCACTGAGTTTTGATAATATATTTTTTATTTTTTTTGGTTTTTTTAATGGATTATTTTTGGTTGGTGCATAATATTATTAGAATTTATTTCTTATTCATTATATATAGGGTAAATTGCAGCAAAGTCTCCAACTTTTGCATTGATTCCTACTTTTGTCTCAAACTTTTATATCTGGACCAAGAAACTAGATTTTTTAAAATTTGGCATCGTTCATCCAAATGACTGAATTTTATTACTACCTCCATTCCAAAAAGATTATCATATTTCTTTTTTATATAAATTAAGAAAAATCATTTAATAATAATATTGAAAAAGTATATTTTAATATTATTTCTCTATTATACCCTTTCATTTATTACTTATTACACTTAATAATTCTATTTTAATGATAACTATACCCATTAAATAAGGGCATATAAGAGAAATAATATTTCAATTACTTTTTAAAAAAAAAAGTTGCACCATATTTTGAGACGGACGAAAAAAAAAACTACACCATCTTTTTAGGACGGAGATAGTATATTAAATTATTAGACTTCTTTAGTAATTTTTAAGCATTTTTCGAAAATATTGTTACAGCACCTCTTACCCCATGTGACATGCATTGATGTATGCCATGTGTATTAAAAATCTATGTGGAGTGCATCAATGCAAGCCACATGGGGTAGGAGGTGCTGTAACAGCACTTGCGGGAAGTGCTTGAATATTTTCATAGACTTCATTTAGCGACCAATTAAATCGAGTTCTATTATACTTTAAGTTAAATTTTTAATACACATGATGTTAGAGTGCATTAAAGTGACATGCATATAATTAAAAAAAAAAAAAAGAGCCATGTGAAATTTAATTAGAAATTTTTTCTTTATTAGCTCATCTCATTTTTTTTGTATACATTTGTTACTTTTCTGTATCTCATCGTAACGAGAATTTGAAATACAATAACAAAAAAAGCTATGTGAAACTTAATTAAAAATTTTTTCTTTATTGGTTGATCTCATTCTTTTTGTATACATGTATTACTTTTCTATATCTTAACGTAACATGAATTTGAAATATAGTTTCAATTATAATAGAATCTAATTTAATTGTTTGTCAAACAAAGTCTAAGAGTTTAATGATAAAGTTCATCTATTCAGATGAAAGGAGCAAAATTTTCAAATAGAATAATGCTATGTAGCACCAGTGGTGCTTGGTACCAGTCTATGTGGCAACTAATGTGGCATTGAATGATAAGTGAAATTAAATACATGAATAAAAGACCCACTTGATTTGACTTATTATTCAATGCCACCTTGATATGGTGTCAAGTATCAATGGTGCTAAATAGCATTACTCTTTCAAATATTAGGAGTATTTTGATATAAATTTAAAGGTTGAGGATAAAAGTATAAATAAACGTAAATGTTGAGGACCTGCAATTTACTCTTCTTTAAAATGTATTTTGACTTTTGAGCCCATTGATAAATGTATGCTTCACGTGTTGGTTAGTAGGCAGCGACATTATTTCTTTATTAAATTATGTTACACATATAAAAATTATACAAAATCAAATTCTATTTTTTTTTTAAATAAGTTATATCACTTTCAAATTAATCACTAGTATCATGGTCCACATATACATTTAAAAAAAAATTGAACTATTTGTATAAGTGAATATTTTTTCTTTAAGACTACGTTGTTAGTAAAGAGTAATGTTAATTAATTAGTTTTGGTTGAGAAATTATAAATGTAGGCAAGTGTTACCACATCACTTTGTTTGAGACATTGCAATTTTTTTTTTTTTTTTTGAGAGTAGACATTGCATTTTTTTTAAGGAAAGACATTGCGTTGTTATCCAATATATTAAATGATAAATCAAATTAAATTGGTAAGTTAACGATTTATCAATACTTACCTGATGTGATAGTTCAATAAAGAGACAATCTCGTTAAATGACTCATCCGGTCTAATACTCACTCTTTACCATTACAAGATTCTAACAATGTACATCGTAAAATAATTATGAAGTTTCAATTTCAATAAATCATTACATACATCAACGAAAATTATAAACTTACTGTCCTTCATTTTGTGTAATTGACTTATTTGGTTCCATCTTATGTATGATTTGAAATTCAGCGTATGTCTTTGTCAACAACAATTCATATGTTAAGAATGGGCGGAAGAGTAATAACCATACGGGCAAAATGTAGGTTGCTACAGTAATTGCCTGAAGTTGCATTGGTTTAAGGCATTCTATTTTTTCAGTGCATGTCAAGACTCACACCGTCTCCCTAAAGATTTAATAGGAGGTGGATATGTGAAATTACTTTTTATATTCAATATATCCGTCTAGCTTAAAGGTAAATATTTTTTATGTTTGAAAAATGTTTATTCAACATGCCAATTACTAATGAAAACATTTCAGAATGAAGGAAATTTTCCATAACTTCCATAGGAATCCTTTAGAATTAACTTAATTGATGATCAATTAGTGCATTTTTCCCATTTAAAAATCATAATAATAAGTAATTCAAAAAAAATCATAATAATAATCAAGGATCAAATAGGTTGAATATTGGATGGATATTTTATTCATTAGAATTCAATATATTTACTAAAACATGCTAAGACTCATGTAGTCTATTGACATCTTATTGAGATTCTCACAACCTTTTGTTGATTTAAAATTTAATCAATAATAGATGCATAGGCAATGGAGATGCAAATATTTAAAAAAAAAAAAATTGGGTTGGTCATAGAACCATCAGTCAAGTCCAGGTTTTTCAATGGGACAATGGTTGAATTTGTATAATTATTACAACCATATGTGGCATAAATCTCACATAGTGGCTGTATAAAACTTGACCCCTACATGGTTGCGTACTCCTGCACTTAACAAATTCAAATTCTACCACATACCAATAGTTCAGCAATTTTGGATAAGAACTTGGGAGAGAACCTGATATATATTGTCAATCTTGTACTAAACAAAAACAATGAATATGGAAATTTACCTCATTTCACTGCAATCTTCATTCAACCAATGTAGTAAAACTTCTAGAAAATGCTTGGTATAAAAATATAAATGAAAGTTCACCTGATTGCAATCTCAAGGTCGTTCTACTGCCATATCAAATTCATCTATGAAGCATAAGCTCAACCAAACAGGGAAAAAAAGACATTGTCATTTATTAAAGCACAGGCACAACATATTTCCACTATTATATCATTTTCATCTTTGATTTAGCCAAACTCAGACACTGCCCATAAAATATGCAGCCCTAAAAAAAATGATACTAATGGTATACTAAAGCTTGCTTGATTAATATATCAATATGCCATTTGGATGGTCGAATTCAAACACCAAATTAAATATGATACTTTTGTAGGAATAGGCAGGCGTCATAGATACGAAAGCCATCTTGCTTCAAAAGTTCAATGCAAAAGCTTCAGAATAGGTATGTCCATTTTTACATTCCAGTTGTCTTATACATCACAAACATTAGAGAGAATGGATATGTATCAAAACTCAAACAAAGATAGTTGTCTAGACAAATTAATTTATAAAGTCTGATTTTGAAAAGGGGATATGTAATAACAACATTAAACTTTGAAAATCACCACTTATCTAGGAAAGAAGAACATCTACACACCACTAACTCACTTAGATGATGTCGACAAATGGTAATAGATGAACAACAAAACGAAGCGCAGAAACTCCATTTGAAAAGAAGATTTTGATACAAAAACGGCCTCATGGAAAAGGGTGATTCATGCACTTGTGCGGTAGAGATTTAGGGAGCTAGAAGAACATGAAGCTGTGTAATCAATAAGGAAGAGTATAAAATGACATCAAATCTGGTTTAAACTCTAAGTATTGAGTTGTGCCTCCTTAACAATCATAAAAACAGCATCCATCTTATTATGAAGCAATAGAAAATGAAATATTCAAAATTCAAAAATCACAAGCAAACTCACAAAAAATGACAAAAAACAATTTAATCAGTAACAGAAAAAGATTACCATTCAAGGGCCCCATCCCCAATGGAAATCAAAATATTTATTTACATCAAACAAAATTAGTTTTTCTCTATAGGTGTATGCTTAAATACTTAATAAAACACATTTTGACATGCACAACAACAGATTGTATCAGCAGTAAATTTTTTACCAACTCATGAATCCTCTAAACTATTGAATAACACAACTTGTACAAGTATATACACTAACCATGTTAATGTCTTATCTAACAGCTTTTACATCGGTAGTATCAGTGTACTCTTTGTTGGAGTCGTCTCTTGCGAGAATAATCGAGCCTCAACTGCAGCCATAACTATCTCCAATGAAATTAGGGAACCCGGTTCCATCTGGATAAGCCAAAACACATCAATTAAACACTAATTAATAAGCCTTAGATTTTGCAAATAGATCCCAATAAATTCAACCAGCTGAATCAAGCCTTATTCACGGCTAGAACAAATCCCTTCGCAATAAAGGAACTTGGTTCCCTCTAGAAGATTGGCAAAGAGGCATACAAAAACAATCGAAATAGTTGACGATGAGATAAACATAGAATAATAGATAAGTGAATTTCAAAAGGGAACTGATACTCAGTATTGAATAAGAGGGAGAGAATCTGAAGAACACACGGCTGAAGTCTTGAAGAGATAAGAACCAAAGAAACAAAATCTATATATTATTAATTAAATGAAATGAGCTGTAGTATAATTTTACCTCAGTTTTCCCGTCATTTTTTTAGAAGTAGGGATAATTTGGTATTTTTATTTTCAAATGCGGTAATCGTTGTGGTAAATGCTTTCTATATCTATTTTTTAAATTTTTTATTTAAGCTATTTTCACAATTTTTGAGTTATCTTATCTCCATAATTCTATCTTATCTTGATAATTATATCATCAATTATCTTATATACAATTGTTAAAACTGTCATTTTGTTTTCATGAAAATCCAACAATGAAGAGGGAATGTATTTAAGGTTTTCAAAGTTGACTAAGATATAATCATACTATACGGGTTTGACGTGCATAAACAAAGTTAATATAGTTGTTGTTTTTTATGAATTGATTATTTATATCATACCAAAAAATTAAAATAAATTATAACTATTAATAATTAAAAATTTGAAAAAATAAAATTAAAAAGAAAGAACTATCTGTCTATGTAGTCTTCTTCTTAAGCAGATACATGATACTATACAACGATATCAAGTATTTCAACCTTGTTTTTAACATCTGTGGGCGTCTTCTCAAATCCTTATATTAAGTTAAATTATTTTGAATTATAATGACTGAAAATCATGTAACCCAATAAAAGTAAAACAACCACTATAAGTGATTTGGATGGGAAAATTGCGGTAAAACCTTACCACAACACTTCTTATTGAATTAGTAAGAGATTAGTATTAATCATTATTTTTGACGTCCTAATAACTAATAAATTTACTCTTAGATTGAGCTTATCGTTTAATAATAATATTATTATTACGTTAAATACATTAGTGATTACTACACTACACTTAAGCGCAAATAAATACAAGCACTGTTATCCATAAATACTAGTTATGATCACTATATTTAAGTGATATTAAACTACAATTCTCTTTAAATGCATTATATGTATCTATGTTTTGTTTGACTTATATTATTTAATAACACTTACGTATAAAATGATGACCATTACTGGTAGTAGTAAATAGTATTATTTTAATGAATACTATATTATTCTCCTAAGTAATGATCAATAGCATTATTACAAACAAAATTCTATCACTTTAAACGTACTATCGTATTTGCAGGGGCGTAGTCCGGCCGTGCCCTCACTGAAGCTGGGCCCACCAACAATTGGCCCAAAATCCTTCTTTTCCTTGTAAAGTAAAAAAGAGGGAAAAAATATACGAATAGTTTAATTGTACACTTCACTTCAGCCCCCGAAATGGCTGCTAACTAAGCTTTTGTGCAAATGGATTCATAGCATACCATATTTAGTGTTAAATTAAAACCCTTAAATACATGTACATTCATGGTTAGTTAAAAAAGTACTAGAAATTTGTTCTATTACTACTAGTCTCTTACTCTGTGCGTTGTACATGAACACAAAATCTAAAATAAGTGTACTCCCTCACATGAATACCGTTTGAATAACGCATCATTCAAATGTATCTCGTCTACTTTCGCAAATATTTAATTTTATGTCCAGTAATTTGAGAATCAATACCTTCTAGAACGGTAAATAAATTAGTTTTTTTAAATGAATGTGTTCCCCCCTCCTCCAACAATAAAGTATGAAAAATGGTAAGCAAAAGGAGTATCAATCTTGACTATGGCGTTTGAAAATCTAGGCGATGAATGTCAATTAAAGAATTTAAAATGTTATTTTTTTATTCAGAAAATTTAAACAAAACTATTAACTCAAAATTATTGTTGAAATTATAGTTCGAATTGTATTTCAGTGGTTAAGGATATGCTTGCGTTCTGAGTTAGAGATCTCGAGTTCAAATCACACATGACCCTTCTTGAATTTCCCTCTCTTTCCATATATATCCCTGTATCCACAAAAAAATAAAATAGAATAAAAAATAAAAGTTCAAACTCATCCGAAAAAATTATTGTTGAAATTATCTAAAAATAATCAAACAAAATCGGCAATACTTATCATCGCGAATCAAAACAATATCTTGTCAAAAAAAAAAATCTGAAAAAGAAAAAGAAATCAAACATAAAAAATGAATATAGACTAGATTTCAAGATCTTACCAAGTCCCTCAACATCAAAGATGATGATGGAAAATATACTTACCAAAATCGGGGCCAAAAAACATAATGAGTTAGCAATTCTTTAATTTGGAGAGATAAAACAGAAATGAGAGATTTTCAGAAATGTATGAGTAAAAATTCCATTCAAACAAAAAAAAAGAAAGGAAAAAAAGAAAAATGACATCACGAATTCCTTTATTGTGCCTACTCTAGACAGAGAAAATACCAGAGACTTAAAGTCTCTTAATAATAATATACTAGCTAATCTACTCGTGCGTTGTAAGGGAAACAAATATACATCTCTAAAATAAACTAAAGCAAATAATTAATTAAAAGATAAAAATAAAAATGATACACGTTCATCAACCAGATCACTGAAACTAAAAATTAACTAAAAGAAAAATTTGTGCAACTGTTTTCAAAATTGATATTTTATATTAATTGATCGATTGCTGGCAAATATATATATATAGCTGTTTGTATACTTACCCGATAAGACGGTTTGAAAGTTGCTTTGATTATTCAAACATAAAAGGAAATAGATAGTTACGAATTTAATTGTTTCACTTACCAAGTCAAATGCAAGGAAAGAGATAATTAAGAATTTAATTAATACACTTACTTGGATAATAGAAATCTAAAATATCTTTAAAGGCCAAAAGTTCCACCTCAACAACTAGGAGACGATTAAAAATTACTATACAAAATTAAAAGATGTAATAAACAAAATTATGAAAATTTGAAAAAAAAATTAAGGTGAGCAGATAAATAGATTATTAAAAATTATTATGCAAAATTAAAAAATTAACTCACCACTTCGTTATATTATCCGATTATTATTAGGGTGAACTAAAATAAAAACAGAAAAATAAATCAGACATCTGCAACATCAACTTGATATCATGACATTAGATTCTTAATTCTCTTCGGATGCCAATTTGAAGTGGAAAAAATTAATCCATGGCTTAGTTAGTATTATAAATATATATATATATAGATATAAAATATAGATTCTACGGTGCATTTACACGTAAATGGTCCTTTTTTTTCCCAGTGAAACTTCTCCAGCAATCAAGATGAAAGACTTATCAAAGCGTCAAACTTCAAATTCCGGTGAAGACATCCAACAATTTTGTCCCACTTCATTCATCATCTTCTAGTAATTGACAATCTGCAGCAAAAATTGATGGTATGGTTGGTAAAGGGAGTGGAAGAAAACCCAGACGCTCCAAAGCAATGGAGCCAAAATTTTATCTTAAACTTGCGTACATATTTTTGTCTTTGATTAAAGTAAACCCGTAACTTCTTGTATTTGATAAAATTCACGCAAATCAACATCAAGGCGGTCCAAATATTTCAAGGGCCCTAAGTGAAACTTTATAGGCGTCCTTTTTAAAAAATTTTAGATTAAACAAGATTTTAATAGTTTAAACTTTAAATATTTAAATTTTATATTAAATAGTTAGCAAAATAAATAAACGTTTTAATAATATTCAAAGGAGTTTTCACCTCAATATGTTTAATATTTTCAATATGTAAGCTATTTGATTATATTTTATTATTTAAGAAGTACATGTATACTACTAAAACACTAGAAGGCCTTATTCTTATAAAATTATGCTACAAATTTAATACTTAGTATTTAAAATTTAATAAAACTTACAAGAATTGTAACTATTATTAAACATAAAAAAAATGAAAATTCAAATTGGGCCTTAAAAAAATACAATCAAATAATAGAGACTAAAATGTATAACTTTACCACTAGGCTACTAAATAATTTATGATAAAATTGTATACACTATTTTTATTCTATATTTTAGATATATGTTTTAAAAAACTCGACTATAAACTTTTCGAAACTTTATAACTGGAGCCCTAATCGACCGCTTTGATCAATTATACTATTGGCCAGCTCTGATCAACATATTAAATTCCTCCTATATTTTTTAAGGTAATCATTATTCTTTTCTATTATAATTTCATTTATCAGTTATTTAAAAGATCGTTCATCTGTCACCACACATAAAGGTGGGCAACCTACCAGAACCTGGTTTGGGTCAGCAGGGTTTAGTCTGGTTTTTTGCTGGTTTTAGGTCTGGTTGGGCTTTTCAATTTGAATTTCGAGTTTTCAGGGCTATCCAGCCCATCCGAACCCATCAAGTACAGGTCGGGGTTGTGAGTTGGCAGGCTAGATGACCGTGCCTAATTAACAATTTCTAATTTCAATTAAATTCTCACTGCTCATTTCAACTCATTATAATTTGATTTTCGTAATGAGAATCAAACAAGCAAGAGTGCATTTGGACCTCCAAGATCCAAAGTCTCTCCCGTAAATGCAAGTGTTGATATTATTTTTTTTTTAGTACAATCTGGGGATTATAAGGTGGGGATGGTGATTCAAACTTAAACGAGCAATTCTAAAGGGACATGAAAAGTGGACATTATTAAGTGACATTTTCATGTGGCACACATTCATTGAGTGATGATTACATGGCTACTTTTTCATCATCCAGTACAAGTATACCACATAAAAATGTCACCTAATAATGTCCTCTTTTCAAGTCCCCCTATAATTTTTCAACTTAAATTGAATAACCTACTAAAAATGGTGTCATTACATTAGAACAACTGAACAAGCCCCTTGGTCAAGTCTCAAGGTTCTAGTTGATACTAAAAATTATACAACTTCATTGACCTTATAATATTTAAAAAAAGACATTACTAATTAAAAATGAGACAAAATGGTAATAAATTTTTTTAAAAGCAAAATAAAGAGTTAAAGTGAGCAATTTGTTTAATAAAAATTTCACTCTTTAAAGTTAAATATGCTACCTAAGTGGTAGAATATCCCTGGTCTTAAAAATTAAAAGATCATTGGAGATGCTCCTAACACTATTAAGGGTTAGTTTTCAGTTATCATCAATGATGATAGATGCCATGACGTGCCGTCCCATTATTAAGATATGCTGTAAAATACAAGAAGAGATTTTTTACAGAAGAGATGGTTACTTGGAGTTCGGCCTTAAAATGTTTTTCACCAAAATATGGGTTTTGAAGTCCACTTTTTAAATCAGATATATCGGCCCATAAATTAGCTAGGAATTCCCTTTTACAAGTGAGTCTCTCGGTATGGTTTGAGGCACCGACTTTCCTTGTAGCCTTTATTTTGCATTTGCACATGAATAAATTTCTTTTATCCAAAAAAAAAAAAAAGGCTTTAAGGGATTTTGCCATTTTTTTCTTTTAGTTTTAGGATAATTTATCAATGAATAAGGCTTGTATATGTAACCAAGAGTAAAGAAAAATGATGCTCAATAACATCAAATCATGGAATAGTTTATGAGTTACGCTATTTGAACAAACACTCATACAAAAAATTTAACAAAACTGACACATGACACAATCCTATTTTTCAACACATCACATTATTTTTACATCAACACTTATTACATAAACCACATGTCAATTTTGTCACCTTTTTGTCC
>CAVNYN010286663.1:0-26117 GCA_963692815.1 Nyctanthes arbor-tristis | reverse complement strand
ATGAGATTGAGAACTTATAATTAGACTCTTAACTAAAATTTAAACACAATGGAGCTGTTACCTAAATTTTAAAAGAGGCTTAACACCAAAATGAAGAACAATAATAAAAAATCCCACTTCTCTTCTGTACATAATAGAAAGCTAACGAGATCAATGTTCAAGAGAAACAACCGTCCAATACCCCACTATTTTTCCTTAGTATCTTTTATCTAAAAACCATTCAAAAAATAACCTGTAATTTGAATAGTTAGAAACAAATAATACAAATGCTTTTTTATTTTCTCTGCTTTCAAACACACTTAACGCTCAAAAATATTAAAATACATTAAAGCATTAAAGTTGGTAAGGGAAAAGGTAAAATAATAAGACTAATATTATATTGTCAATTATCCTAAACATTAGTCTAAATGGCAGTATATCGCCAATTAGAGTAGGATTCACAGTCCCATAGGTGTAGTATTAGGTGTTATTTGGTTGATGATAACATTATTAGATACTTCAGTTGGTCTTTTCAATTTTCTCTTGGTCCTGATCTTCTTTAAGGGTGTGATGTTTTGCATCCTATATTCTCTTTACCAGAAAAAAAAACCATGCTTTATTTGGGTATTGATTTCATTATTCCACGGCTTATGGCCTTCTCTTAATCAGTTGCAATGGTTTCGTGACAATGATAATACTTTTGGGATCCCTACATAAGGAAGGGATTCCATGTTGGATGCATCCAAATTTTATCTTTTAGCTTTGTTAAAACACTGGTTTCATTCAGAGTTGGGGTTGGGGTTGGGGTTGGGGTTGGGGTAGGGGCTGTGCTAGTTCTTGGAGATCTGGATCAGGGTGTTAACATCATATTGATCATGTTATGCATCATTTTCTACAGTAGGAAAAAAAAAACTCAATTCTTGAAATGTAAAGCATAAGAAGGCACATGAAAGATCATCATCAAACTAATGGAAGTTTGTCTCATGAATTTTCAAATCGCCCAAACCAGGAGACACTAAAATTAAAGGCATAAAATTACCTTCTTGCCGTGAAATTCCTCCAAGCGAAACCCAATTGCCTGAAGTCCCGGTTTCGTCACTCGATACCTTGTGACATCAATAAAACAAAAAACCTAAATCAAAGAATAATGATATAAATATGCACAAAAAATCTACAAAAACCACAAAAATCTACAAAAACGACTCACAAAATGCTATTCTATACCTTAGGCACCAAAAGATGCTTGAACTTTCGGGAACAAGAATGAAAGAAATGAGGAAGGAGGAGGGATCAAAACACCATTGGACTCTCTGCTAGCAAAACAACGATGGAGGACACAGAGACCAATTACAAAAAAACCCCGTTCAGAAAGAGAGAGCGGAAAATTGACGAGAAAATTTGATCTGCAGAGAAGTTTTCCCAGAGCGTTCTAGAAATCAGATCTAAATGGATAGTATACGTGAGACGGGAAGCAAAAAGAAAAAGAAGAATCTAGAGAGGGATAAAATAGGAAATTGTTGAAATGAATCAGGGGCAAAATAGGTACGACACTATTCCAGGGAATAGTAAACGGTGGTGGCTCTTTTATATTAGTAGGATATATCTAAGTCAAAAGAAGTCTAACCAGTTTTCCCGTCTAAACTGCTAACGGGAAATGTTTTTTGCTTTTAGTTTTTTTTCCGTTGCCAACCCGCTTTTACCTTTCTCTTCCTTTATTCTCTTTCTTTAATTTATCTTTATGTCAAACTCTCCCAATTTAACAAAATGTGTTTTCTTTCGTCTCTGACAGCAAGTCGTCCAGGTGCAAATTCGAGCAAGTAACACTTTGAAGGTCCTATTTTCCTTATAGTTAATTATGGTCTTTCCTTCCCTTCGCTTCCCTTCCTTTCCTCCTTTGAATCGTTGATTTACATCTCCTCTGTTGAATCTTTTTAATCTCTTTTTGAGTTTGGTAAATAAACAAATGTTTAAAAGTTATAGATATGTGGTATTAAATGGTTAAATTTCGTCTATCTCTTTTTTTTGGGGGCATATTTCTACTAAATTCTACATATCTGCAGAAATTCAAAGACTATTTCTTCACAAGAAAATCTTCTTCGGTGCAATATTTTACTAATAATATTGTTACGTGGAAATTAATATTAATAATTATTAATTAATTAACAATATTAAATATTAATTATATCAACTTTTTATCACTAATGATACCTAAGGTGTACATGTTGGGAACCATTAACAAATTTGTACATACCCTCTCCATCTCGATCGGTTATTTGATCACATTTGCTTTTTCACAAGAATTAAGAAAATGTGTGTTACAAGGGCACATTTTGTGATTCGTGTTCCTAATTTTTTCCTATTTAATAAGTAAAATTCAAAACTAATAATGATAATCAAAGTATTAAATATGGTTCGATTGGTAAAGCAATGCAAATTAAATATTTTAATATAAAAAGTGACCATATATTTGGTACATCCCAAAAAGAAAAAAGAGACCACATAATTGGGATGGAAAGAGCGATTAATTGAAATTTCTTACTTTTTCAAGTATTTAATTTACTAATAATGTACATCTGTTAAATGATATAATCCTATTCATCTCGTGTTGTGAATGTTTTACATATTATCTAAATGAATTCTATTTTGACACAATCGTTCCATCATGAGAAAGTATTATTGTTCGTGGAATCAAATTTTGCTCCCACGTAACTATACTTTGATGTCTTAATATCTATTATTTCTTTTATAGATTCTTAGCTGAATTTGCTGTTACGAATATATTGAATATTGATTATACACCTCTTCCATTGAGAATATGTACAAGGAGAAAGAAGATTACGTATAGAACGTTGATTTTCATGTGCATTATAATAATAATAATACTGACGTGTTGAGAATCATTTTCTAAACAATGTCATCGGTTACGAAATTACATCGGTTAGGACGTGCCAATGTCATCTGTATGTTAAACGCCGATTCATTTTACATTCAACCAATTGATGTTCATAATTAGTTTTTGACGAATTTATATTCCCATTTACATCTGCAATTTTAAGAGCTTACATTATAACTTCCGTTATAAAGTAAGAGCTTCTCATGATATTCAATTAAAATGCACCCTAGCTCTCCATCTCATTTACTATATATACTTTACCTTTACCCCCGTTTGTTTGTTTGTTTTTTTTTTTTTTTTTTCTTTTTTTGGGTCCAAATTATATAGTCTTTTTTTTTCATATTAAGGTGTTTATATTATGTTATTAGTTAATAAATATACCCTTATTCAGTGTCACTGTCTAATGTTAGAGTCGTAATTATTAATAATTTAAAAATTAGTTATTCAATAAGTGTAGATTAAGAACACGATTAACAAAAATTAATTTTCTAACAACATTTCTTAATCCTTCGGTCAGAGGGAGTATCCATTAATTCCCAATGAACAAGTTGCTGTATGTAATTTATTCCTAGTTGGTTCGGCTACTCTACAATTGCCACTGGTTACGGTGGTCGATTGGTGGTCCAGTTAGGATAGGACTTGGCACCCACTCGACAAAGCAACACAACTTCACACCAGGTTACAAGGAACTACAACGAACGAAAGATAACTAGTGAAGATAAGATGAGCACCAAGCTAATTGTCCTACTCTTGGGCATGAACCCATTTCCTCCAGAAGGAATCACTAAATTGCTTCTAGTTCTAATTAGATTGCCAGTTACGGACAATTCTCTATTCACAGCTTTTGAATTGTAACGAGTCTTGATTAATTTTATCATTGTCTTGAATTATTATTTATCATAGAGATAACCTTACATAATATACCTTTAAAGTTATTGTTAATAACTTCGACTAAGTGTTTTTTGTCCACTGTCAAGCCGGTTTCTCTTCAGTTAAAAGAGAAAGAAAGCCAATTTCTCAATTGTCTAAGATTGCCATATTTTATTCATGATCAATTACGTACCACGAACACCGAAATTTTAAGAGACTTGTTAGAGGGACTCGTGCTGTGCATGAAAAGTTGATATTTTCTAATTACACATTATGTAAGTACAAAAATTTTCTAATATCTACATTAAGGAACCTTATGTTGCTTGCACGCTTAGCTGGCATTTCATGATTATTATTCAATTAATTCATTATATAAATTAATTCTTATATAGTTTCTTTTTTGAAAGGGATTAATTCTTAATTTTTGAGTTTGCATTAATATTGCGTACACTTTTAACGTCTCCCAATACCAAAGAAGAAAAGCATTATTGGACTTTTATTTATATATCAAATTATTTAAAGAGATTTTTTACAGACTCCTGACAAGGTTTTTGAACAAAAATCTTATCATGTAAAGAATGCGCAAAGGAGCTGTATTGTTCACAAACTGGTTAAAGGAAAAAAAACCACTGATCAAACAAGCTTTTATTTATTTATTTGCCTTTTCATAAATTATTAAGTCAATGGTCAATTATGCCTGATTAATTACTGTTTATTAATGTCTCCCAGCAAGTTGAACTATACACTAATTACTTAATTAGGACTTGCCAAACCTATAATACAATAGTATTGTCACTATCATATTATGTTTGAAATCACAATTCGTAATTCCTCTTTCAAATAGGAATAGCAACTTGTGTCCTTTGACTTGGTGCTTTTCTGCATATATCAAAGGGGCTTCATCAAAACTTCTCCTATAAATTGAGTGTCTGAGAAACCTTAATTTGCAAAGCACTTAATTAGCATCTAAACTAAAGCACAAGTGCAATAATCAAAATGGCTTCCAAAACCCACCTCTTGATTTTTATCGCCATTGCAATAATGGCCACCTCAATTGCGGACGCCCAAGTACCACCGATCAACTTACCAAGCGTGCGACTAAATCTCTCTGGGATTGTAACTTGTAGCGTCAATGGTTCTACTTCCGCACCTCCTTTCGCTAGTAAGTTAATATAGTTCTCATCAAGCTACAATAATTAATGTTATCAAATTATGTTTTTTTGCCCCTTTTCTTTTTCGATTTCTCCACATGCATGCTGATAAATTCTAATTTGATTACCTTTTCTATATGTAGATGCTACGGTTCAGTTGCAATGTGGTGGAATTCCCATTGTTAGTGCAACTACTGGTCCGAACGGAGTCTTTAACATCAACACAAACGCTCCTCTACCTGCACTTATCCCTAACTTACTGACTAATTGCCGAGTATTTGTTTTAACACCTCTAGCCGCATGCAACGTTTCTCTTCCAACGGGTAATCTTGTGTCGACTATCTTCCAAGTTACTGGTATTACCATTAATGGCCTACTTTTCATTGTTAGCGCGATTTTAGGGGGTTTCATTACAATACAAGCTTAGTACACCAGCCAGGACAACATGCTGAATACAAATAAATCAATCTGAATAGTCCTCGTTCTAAACGTGGACGGTGATAAAAATATATATACTATATAGTTTCATGTAATAAATACTAAGTGTGATAATAAATTTTCATTCAGCTGTTGTACCATTCAGATTAATGAAACACATATTTATATATTGGACGTAATGTCTTCTAACGAGCCTTCTTCTAGTTACTTTCGTCAATCATATTCATCATTGGAAAGAAACGCCAATTTCAGTGCTACTCAATATGTACAAAACTAGCGGTGTCCGTAAATTTTTTTTCATTATACAATGGCTTTATTAATAAGCAAAAAGATTTTTATGTGGTAAAATGAAATCTTTTGTTGAGCTTCTTAAAGTGAAAAAGTATTTTAAGAAAATGTTACTTGCTCATGAAAAGCATATATTAACTTAATAACATCTAAGTTATATAATTAACTTTTATGAGGAATCATAAAACTACTCCAACCTCTGAGGGATACACCTTTATTGTTTTTTTATTTATTATATCTATATAGCAAAATTACTTATTTGTTATTCGGTGGCGGTTGGTTGGTTGGTTGGCGCTAAATGGCGGTGGCGGCAATTTCGTGGCGGTGATTTCTTACAAAGTGTTTGCGACCACCACTTAATAATAATCATTTCAAAAAAATAAAAAAATAATAATAAGAGCAATAATAACAACGACAACTTTTATCAATTAAATTTAATAAAAATTGATCTAGGTATCTCTGTATTACATGAAGGTATTTTTGCAATAAGTTTAAAGAAAGAGGTATTCTTCAAACGCCTGAACAAAATCAAAAGAAATAATACCACATAAAATGTTAAATTTATTTTTAATTTTAACAATAAAACTAATAACTTGTTAAAATAAATATGTACTTTAAGCAACTACTTTAACGCTACCAATATAAGTTTTTTTTTGAGTGTTAACTAACAACCTACTTTATCACTACCAATGTTAATGTTCTAAGGCCTATATATATATATATGATGTGTGTGTTGGTCATTCGTATCTACAGACATGAATTTTTTTTTTTTTTTGAGTAAACAAATAATCCATTAACTGAAAATCAACCATGCATGGTTCATGTACAAAGAAATAAAATGAGGAATGTAATTAAACCAATAGTTATCTACACGTGAAGATATCGCAAACTGTGCTAATGCATGAGCAATGCCATTCTCGTTCCGTGGAATGTGCTTGCATGTTGAACAACCGGCTATGACCATGAGATGACGAATATGATGATAAATATGAGCCAGCGTACACATCAACTTCGGATTCACATGAACTTTGTCAAGTTTCCATGCATTTTTTTCCATGAACTTTGTCAAGTTTCCAATCCCTAAATGATAATATGCCATGTATTCTATGGAGTCCATTAAACACCAGAATGCAGTGGCAAGCTCTTATTGGACACATTAGAAGTCTATTCCCAATGTGTCCAATAAGGGCCCGCCATATAATCCATTAAACACCGTGAACTCTATAGAAGGACTAATAATATGCACATAGCTTCTTGCTAGTTGTTTTGTCTGTTTACTTTTTTCCCCGGCCCTAGGTTGCATACCAAACCTAATGTAATAACTTCATTGTGAGTACATTTGAACCTCCCCCCACCCCCCCACCCCCAAAAAAACGGAAACAATTACGTAAGGAAAGCACGAAGTTCCTAGCTTAACAAGGCAATGGAAAGATGGATGAAAATGAAAAATGATCAAATTAGAAAAATAAGGAAATTAATATTGATTTCATATACAATTAAGCTGCTAATTAGTAAGCCGAAGTGACTTTTGAAAAAACCAGGTAAGGATTATAGAGCGAGAACTTGGAATCCCTCTAGTTTTAACTCGTCTATGGATATTGTAGATTGCTTGACGGTCCTGCTCTAGTACCAAACCTCCTCCTATACCATCAATAATCTAAATTCGTGTTCAAAGAAGGAAAGATAGATGTTGTGTTAAGTCTCTTATTTAATGCATAATTAATAAAGGGGCGTTAAAATTTTGCTTATAAAAATTGGCTGCAATTAGAGACCATAATAAGCAAATTAAAGCAGTTGGCATCAAGATTAAAGCAAAAGTACAATAATCAAACTGGTATCTAAAACCCATCTCTTGATCTTTCTCTCTATCGCAATAGCAGCCGCCTCATCAGTCACATAAGCACAAATGCTGAGAAATTTTCTAAGAAGATAGATAAGGCTCCTTATACCCTGATGTGGCACGAATCTAACAAAAACAGTCACGCATACTGTTTTTGTTAGATTTATGTCAAATAAGAGTTAAGGAACCTTATATAGTTTTGTAAAAGTACTCAAATGACCAATGTTCGACTAAATGTTTCGGGGATAGTACCTTCTTTGCTCTCGTCTAGTGCCGCAAACCGGCCTCGTTTCCCTAGTACGTTAACCGGAACAAGTTTGAATGATGTCATCGAATTATTTTACCTTTCTTTTCCAATTTTTACACAAAAGCGTATTATATATAGACGCTGCCGTGCAGTTGCGATGTCCCGGAGCTCCTTTTGTCAATGCGGCTACCGATAAGAATGGATTCTTTAATACCGAGGCGGATATTCCCCGACTTTTCTTCAATAGCATACCAACTTGCCAAGTATTTGTGTTACACCTCCAGCATGTAGTTAATAGTGTGTTGAGCGGTTTACAGGCAGGGGCGAAGCCCATTTAAGATGAGTGCGGTCTATGGACCGCACTCAACTCTCGAGTAGTCCAATTAAATTTGGGTCAGATCGCACTGGCCCTAGTAAAAAATTTTATAATCCGACAGGCCTAAATTTAAAAAAAAAATGGTTTTTGTTATCTCTAGACCAAGAAAGGAAATAAAACTTAAGCCCAAAATAAATAAACAACTCTCCAGCCCAATTACATGCATTGAAATGGAACGTCTCTGCTGTTGCTGCCATTTCATTTCTAGTTTTTCCTTCGACAATTTCGAGTTCGAGTTTGACACCTCCAAAGCACTTTACGGCGTCTTGAACCGGCACATGGAAGAACAACGGTGAAGGGAAGGTAAGCAAAATAGTCTATTATTTACTTTTTGAATTTCTTTTAAAATTTTAAACTATTAAAGATTTAAGTACATCTTCAAAATATCTATGAGAATGTTAGTTTTATACTTCTTTTGGTATATTTTTGGTTTGTTTATTGTTGATTTGACAATAGTTGGAGTTTTTATTTCACTTAAAATTGTGTTTTTGTGTTTTTTTATTATTTTAGGGTTTATTCAAGATTCTTTATTTATAATGAAGTTTGGGGTTTATGATTGAATTAGATTAATTTGGTATTCTATTTACTCCATAAATTGTGTTGCCTATTCTTTTGTTAGCAATTGGCTACTAGAAGTCTATATTATATTGTGGTTAATGTCATAGTGGAATATGTAACTACTCTAAACTTAGCAACTTAAGAAGTTATTTAGTAATATACAACTTGGAATTGTGGCTTTTTTGCTTTTGAGTTTGTTTGAAATAATTTTAATTTCTTATTATATATTGTTCATGGCTTAGCTTATGGAGATATTCTTTAAAAGGGAACTTGTTCATTAGAAAATGTTGTTGAGGAAAGAAATATAGGCTATATCATTTGATTTATAAGCTTTTGACTTTGGCATATCAATATAGAAAGAGTGTTTTTTGTAATGACCATTGTAAAGGATATATTGCGCAATTGAAAGGGAAAAAAATTTAGACCGCACTCACCTAAATTCCTGGCTACGCCCCTGTTTGCGGGTTTACTAATACTTCTTTTATTGCCACCCGCATCATTATTACAGCGACTTTTTTTATTAAATTATAGGTAACTTTAGTACATTGAATGATTAAAACTCGAGGACATGTAATCATTCAATGTTTTAAGCCTTGTACCATGTCTAAGCCTTGTACTATATCTCTGTAATGTAATGTGGTGATTTTCTAAGGAGAGTTCACTTCTCCTTTTATAGAGAGGTAACTGTCACGTGACAACAATATATGATTAGAGACCACGTGATAGCTGTCTCTTCGTAAGGGGAGATGTGAGGAATGTGACAATAATATACCCATAATATATGACACAATGAATACACAACTTGGCAAAGTTGGAAAATTTTCCAATACTCCAAGTGTACCGTAGACTCGAAATTCCAAACAAATAAAAATAAGACCACAGGCCTAAAGGTCCCAATTAATAATTAATTAATTGGACCCTCTATACTTACTTGTCAAGTTTCTATTAACATAGAGATCTTAATTTCTGTAAATTACTCGCATTCTAAATAAAAGTAGGAATAATTAAAATGCCCCCGAAAACTCATCTCTTGATTCGTCCACCACCCATTGCAATATTATCAATAATGAATCAAAATCACAGCTAAAGAGAGAACAATAAGTCAATTACTAATTGTAAAATTCTTGGTTGTGGAAATGGCAAAGTTGTGACAACTCATCTTTAGAATTACAACAGGGAAGCACAGTTACAAATGGCACTATTTAAGTCATGACAAATCTTGTCTTTATCTACCAAACATGTGCGAAGTTGTTCCACAGTTTCTCTGCCACCGTTGCTCGTTCTCTTATTTTATTATATATATATATATATATAAATTTAAGTCGCCCATTTTATTGAACATGAACTTCTAAACTCCTCCTTGCAACAAAATTTATTCCTGAAAGAATAATTCTTAACCACGGTTAAACAAACTTTGGTACCTTACCTCAGTCTAGAGACTTAAATCCGTCAGCAATAAAAATTTTCTGAGCAGTAGCACCTCTTCTTTCATGCCACATGGCGTACATCCATGCATCGATGAGGGGACGTGTCGTAATGGCTCCTCCTTTTAAAGTTATATAAGTATTTGGCAGAATCAATTCCTAAATCAAACATCATTGAGACTTAAATTACCGTGGATTCTTGTTTTAGAACCAGCCCGTTGGCCGGTACCTAACAGCGTGACAAGAATAGATTGCGGATATATGACAATAGAAAGGTAGATGTTTTTCTCCTGGTTCCAAACAAATTTTCATCATTGAGAAATCTAAACGCAACTCTCTTTTTTAGCATGGGGTCGACTTGTCCAAAAGGAAAAAAAAATATCCAACTTCGACATCTTGTAATCTCAAACTCATTCCCAAAAATTGGCAATCATATCCACATCAAGACCCAAAAAGTGCAAAATGAGACATCATCCTATAACATTTCTCTAGCAAATACAAAATAGAGTAAATTTGCAAATACAAGTACTCCACTACTCATTAGAATTTAAATTACAAGTAGCCATTTGACACTAAAAAAAATTTTAACAAACACAAGATGAAGCATGGCTAGACAGACATAGAACAAGAACGTGTAACATTTATTTGGTGGCTTAACTGTCACACAATGCTTTGAGATTTTTACAAGTCTGCTCTGTAAAAAGAGCCAGAAATCTTGTCTAGTTCAACTCACAGCCAACAGTGAAGGAATTGCAGATATATTGGGAGTTGGTTTCTTGTTGGAAGAAGAATTAGAGACCCTTTCACCAGAAAATGCCCTGACTGGGCTTGCAAGTGCCCATCCCCAACTTCTACTCCTCCCAATTGCTCCTGCTCCTGATGGTTTCCCAGCCGCAGGATCTTGATCTTGGTTGGAAGATGACACCCAATCCGATGATGATGCAGAGGCGACCATCAAATTACTAAAAATCCCACCACACCTGATCACTCTCTCCTTGGTACAACCTTGTACATTAGTGGTCTGGTTTTCTCTATGGGATTCCACTCTCCAGAGAGTGCAATCACCAAATCCAGTTGAAATCCTCTCAAAGAAATCCCCTGAAAATCTCCTGCTTCCACACCCAACAGATCTTGATCTTGACACGGGTTTTCTGTCAAAACCCACCTCCACCTGATGATCATCATCACCTGGATTCATGGCCTGAACATTCTGATCATCGATGGCGGGCACACCCACAAGTTCCTCTTCTTTCTTCCTCTCAAAGTTTGAGTCTTTACAGTTCTTTGCAGTTTTCTTGGGCTTTGTCAGGTAAAGAAATGACCAGAACCTTCTTTTATTGTAATCCTCTGTTTCATTCAAGAAAAGGTCAACCCCTCTTGAGGCAGTGGCTGTGGACTTGCTTCTCTTGAACACAGAAGGCAATCTTGACGATCCCCGGTGGCGGGCTTCAAGGGTGGTGGTGCTAGTGGCGGCACCACCCTGTTCAGATCTGAATGAGGGAGAAGAAGGGAAAACAGGAACAGGAAATGAAGATACCAATTTTCCCAGCTTTTCTTGAAGGCAAAATGCACAGATCCCACCTGGGCTGCTGCTGTTCATATACGGATGGTTTGTACACTGGAGGTTGTCTTCTTCAAGCAACGCTTCCATAACCATTTTTCGCTGAAGAAATCAAGAGACGTAAGTATTTTTGGGGGATCAAAATTGTTCACTCAGGCTATGGTTTCTTGATTTTTCAGGCTCTGTTGAAGGAGAAACTGAAATGTTTACAGACTGGAATACAGACGATGCAACAGAGAGGAGAGAGAGAATGGTCAAAGGCTGTAAAAGAACGCAAATGCGGCATTGAAGTGGGGAATGGTTTGGTTGGGTGGAGGGGGAGTAAAGGATATAGTTCCCAGGAGCACGTGGAAACCTGACTGGTTTGAATAATTAATTCATAAAACGGGAGAGAAGGAAGAGGGGAGACGTGTCCAGAAAATGTGAACGACTGTATAATCGAAACCACTAACAGTAACAGCGCAACGGGCGATATGTGCTACCATTCAGACACCAAACCTGGTACCATAACCGTATCAAAATACATAATTGAAGAAAACATAATATTAACCATTAATATTCCCGTAGAGACATTTCTCTTCTATTTTTTACATAAATTAAGAAAACGAATATTATTGAAAATTTACAATTTAAGAATATATTTCTTCATGCGTCTATTGATTTATTTAATATTGCACTATAAATTTTTTTTAATTATTGATTACTATGTATAATAATAAATAGAAATATTTTAGAAAATTGTAAAGGTAAATAAGAAAGGGAAATATAATTTGAGACGGATAAAAAATAAATATGAGAATATCTTTTTAGACAAAGGGAGGATCACACTAGTATGGTCCTTCAATTTTATTTTATTTTATTTTTTTTGGCGCTAAAATTGGTCAATATGTTAAAAATAATAATAACAAAAAGGAGCTTCTAGCCAGCGGCCATATTTTAAACCGACCGGTCTATAATTAACTCATGTACTCTATGCTTGTCATGTCTCGCGCTTTATTAGGTTACAACTGTATTTTATCACACATTTAACGCACTTGGCACTTCTAAACTCAATTTAAATTTGACGTTTAGATGCACATCACATGCGTATGGTGTCATACGTCTGGTGCCTTATCATTTCTCCAACTTAACACTACATTGGGTAAGGTGCTCCATAAGAAAAATATTAGTCTCAGATCTAACAACATATGATATAGAACAAATAAACACCCTCATATTGTAAATCAAAATTGGTAATTTGCCCCTGATTTAAGGTCTTCAGTCGAAAAAATAGAATTTTAACCCAGACAATATTTGTCTGGTAAGGAAAAGTTTGAGTTGTCCCCCTACAGGCTACGATTCAAATACTCTATACAGTTTTTACAACATATACAAATGGAGGAATAATTCATTTTTTGTTTAAAAGAATATACCGTATAGGGGGAGAAAGTTAAAAATAGTCAAATACAAAGAATTTTGTCCTATATACAGAAGAGAATCATCTTATGTATACATTACGCTTATAAAACAGTTCAGACAATGTGGCCAAGATTTGGGCAACCATCATCCAACAATTACATGACCGTCATTTCATCTTATAAATATACATATACATATATATATATATATATGTAGACACACACACTATCACTACAAAATAACACCAAAACTAATACGATGAGTTGGTGGCAATGATATCATTTTTGAAAACTAGTTAATCCACTCGTGTGTTGCTCAGGTAGAAAAAAATAGTAAAAATATATCTATTTGGTAGTTGCATAATAAATAACTATTTGTAGCGTTGTAAAAAATTTAAAAATATAAGTATACATTAATTGAATCAATAGGACAAATGATCAAATATTTAAAGGAGAAAATTTAATCAAATCAACCCATAGTTATAATATATAGTTTTTGCATTTGGCTTTCCATGATCAAATATATGCATCTATTTCTACGACCGCAAAGGCTTATACCTTCACAGTTTTTCTAGCCCTCTACAGTCACTATTAGTAAGGATTAAAATACACTAGTCATTTTCCATCAAGAGTGAATAATCATTCATCAAGGGCCAATTGAATATCATCTTTCTACTTGAATCAAATTTATCAATCAAAAATATAAATATATACATATTGTAGTTTACAAACAAAAAAGATTGCATCAAAATTCATCAACAACATAGAGAAATTATGAGCACTCATTAATATGTGATCAAATAAGTATGCCATTTAAATTATAGCAGACTTCATAATCAAAAGTCACGTAGAAAATTTTATAGTCAACACGATTGCATTAAAATATGATACAATCAAACCATAGTAAAAGAAATGTCATAGTCACAAAAGCAACTGAGAAAGGAAAGTTGCATACGAATATGGAATAAAAAAGTAATAAAAAAACTTGCTATAAATCAAACATTTACTGCATAAAAGACTTACCGCGAGAGTGATCGCAGAGCAAATAGGCGGGAAAAAAATAAAGGCACTTAAGTGCCTTTATATATCAATAGATTATGGCAGACTTCATAATCAAAACTCACATAGAAAAAATTATAGCCAACGCGATTGCATTAAAATATGATACAATCAAACCATAGTAAAAGACGTATCATAGTCACAAAAGAAATTGAGAAGGGAAAGTTGCGTACGAATATGGAATAAAAAAAGTAATAAAAAAACTTGCCATAAATCAAACATTTGCTGCATAAAAGACTCATTGCGAGAGTGACCGTAGAGCAAATGTGCGGGAAAAAAATGAAGGCACTTAAGTGCCTTTATATATTAACTACTTTTTAACTCGTGCGTTGTACATAAAGATAATTCAAAGAAAAATACTAATTTATAAGAAGTTGAATAATTATTCATCATTAAATTTATATCAATCTGACATATTAGAAACATGTAAAGAAATAAATAATTATATATAAACACTCCAAAAGGTTAAAAAAATGAAGGAATAAAACAAAAGTGAACATAAATGAAGGAATTAGTTGTTTTGAAATCTTTATCACATATCATGATTCTCAACGCATTGCGGTTCCTAACCCTCGAAACCATGCAATATATAGTTATCAATGACTAAACATATGTTTTCTTTAAAAAAAAAAAAAAACATGAACATAAGAAAGTGATTACCCTTAGGCCTTAACAATGTGATTTCCAAGTCTTGTGATTACAAGTGTTGTACCATTACTCAATCCAACCGAATAATTAATATTCTACAACAACATAATACACCAATCTTTACCTCAACTCACGATTAAGAATCCAAAATATCTTTATTTCATTCAAAAATTCAGGTATATAAAGATCTTGATGTATGTCATTGTTAGAATGTGATTTACAGGTTACATCATAACTTAATTAGGTAATACAATAGTCTCATCAAATGCTTCAAAGTAATATCTACTCATTATAGAGACTTAAAAAATAACTTAGAGATAATAATACGGTAAAATTATCTCATTTTGTCAAATATTTTGTTAATAATTTTTTACAAATAGCAGAACTCATTTTATATTGTAAATTGAATATTCATTGGGACTAAGAAGAGCAAAAAATAGCCAATGAGACCTAGCCTATTTGGTTAGGGGGCAAGGTTGAGGTATTGAGACCTAGAGGTCTCAAGTTTGATTTCTCTATATGGTGTATTTTCTAAATTTAATTGTAGTGTATATTCCGATTATATGTAGGCTTGTATTATTGATTTTCTTGGCGCTGTATTTCAGTATGATAAATATCTATGTGTATTTGTACTGCTACAATATAGATTTGTAATTGTATTTTCAAAAAAAAAAGAAGAACAAATATATATATTTAAAATTACATCACACTCTTCTAAATAGCACATAGTAACCATGATATTTAAACCAAAAAAAATCAAAATTTCTATTTTGAGTTTTTGGTGATTTCAATGTATAATAATGCTATATAATTATGAAAAGAATAAAAAAAATTAATACTTTAAAAATAGTGGAAACTTTGAACTCTAAATGAATTTTTTTTTACTACGAATTTTACATGATTTTTATTAATACGAACTGTACATGATTTTTAAACATTTAAATTTGGAAATTAGTTATAAATTGTAGGAATACTTTGAAACTCTAAAAATGGGACGGAGCAAAATTGCTATATATTTATTAATTGATCCCTCTATTCTTATCTTTTACAACTTTAAGAAGAAAAACAGTAAATTAGCTATGGAAAGTGAATCATAATCTTGTGGACAAATGAAAATAGAATAATGGTCAAATAGGCACATAAGCGGATCTAGAGTTTTTTTAGTAGCGTGGATTATGATGAGAAAATATTCAATTTATTAAAAAATTAAAAATTCTACATAAAAAAAAGTTGTTGAACACAAGCTCGTAGCCTAGATAAATATTTTCAACTACCTTTCAAATGTACATTGAGAAATCAATTGCCTCATTCTGCCATTATATATAAAATAGGGGCTATATAAAATATCGACCATATTTTAGAATTCTAATTCTAATGGACTCTTTTGATATATAACTAACTTGAAAGCATGAGATTTTGGAATGTATCCAGAGGGATCTTGATTTGAATAAAGATTGGGAACCAATGATTAGCTATTCAAATAATCTAATCTTCATATATTTGAAGATTGCTTCATTAGGGGACCAATCAGACGAAAATTGCACCGAGATTTAAGGGAAAACCATGAAAAAGTGAGATTAAGTAGCATGGAGAAGGAAATTGCGGAAAGACGAGAAACATAAGACGAAAGTAATAAAATATGGAAAATATTACAATAAATTAATAAGTGAAGCATATATTTAGGCAGTATTACCGCAGAACATGCACCGGAAAAATTTACCAAATAGATTACCATTTCTGGCGGGAAAAAATGTTGACTAACTCTACTCGTTTAATATCTAGCTTAATTAATAGGTGTTAGTTGATAGTAATTTTTTTAAGCATTATTATAAGAAAATGTAAGGGTGGGAAATTGAAATTTAGAGTATGTAAATTGATAGAAAAATTCTAGTTGGACAAAAAGAAAGACAAAAAAGTGACAAAATTGACATGTAAGTTATGTGATAAGTGTTGATGTAAAAGTAACGTGATATGTTGAAAAAAAAGTTTGTACCATGTGTCAATTTCGATAGATTTTTTGTATTTATTTTTGTTCAAATAGCACAACTCATATTGGTAACTTGATCTAGTTTCAAACTAGCATCCTATTCCTTCATTTTTTGGGTTAAAAATAGAAATAGACATGTGACATATATGATTACTATTTATATAAAAAGATGTGATGTGTTGAAAAATTAGATTATGTGATATGTCAATTTTTTCCTCAAAAAAATATATATTTATGTGTATATTTGGTAATAGAACGATGACTCAAACTTAACTGTCCTATACCATAAGAGAGTGCCTTTGCGGTTAGGATGAACTCCTCCCATGGCATTCTTATAAGATTTGATATCATTAAAATTGTAAAATTTTGTTTTAGCTTCATAAAATATAAATTTACTTATTATATAAACAGAAGAACTAATAAATTATAAGGAAAAAGAGTACTATTTAACAAATCCTTAGAATGAGGCATTTTTTTGTGGGGAGGGTTGAGGGGTGGTCACGAGACATGCAAATCTATTTTTCTATTTTGTTATTGTTTTGTACTAGATTTTTACCTATGCATTGCACCGGAAGATCTACTTAATATTGTGCAATAATAAAATTATTACAAATTTTCAATACGTTAATTGAAAACTCAATACATGTTATGTCAAACTATTTACGTCAACCCAACACTTTGTACGTTAGAAGAGTCGTCTAAAAATATTAATAATATAAACGTGTAATAAAACATGCATATAATGAAGTAAATATCACATATAATCCACAACTCTATATTTTGTACTAGTTGAGTTTCATATTCTATTTTTTTCAAGGGTAAATTTTACAAAAGGTCCCAAACCTTTGAAAAAAGTAACAATTGCATCCCTGACTTTTTTCAAGCACATAGGTCCCCAACCTTTTAAAAATAGGCACAAAGGTCCCTACATACTATTTTTGTCAGTTTTTATTTTTCACTTTTTCTATAAAGATAACTTTACCCTTTATTTAAATTTTAGAAAAAATAAGAACGCAAATTTTAAAATTTTATTTTGACCTCCCCATCGTTTACTCTTTCATACACTTATACATATTCATCTGTATATCGTTTTCTCATCTACTAACTTAACAAAAGTTATACATACATACACATCGATCAGAGTCACTTTAAGCAATAAACTCTCTGAAATTTAAATCTAAATAAGCAATGTAATTGAGATTTAATTGATATTCAAGTCATAAAAATTGGAACAATTAAAAATGTATGAATTTTTCTTGTGGAAAAAATTGAACGTTTGAATTATTGGTGAAAATAATGGGAGGATTTCGTCCCTTTTATTTCCTCTACAACCTGTCTAATTCTAAAGTTTTACATCTAGATATAGCTAAAAATGGAGTAACTAATAAGAAAAAAACAAATTATTTTCATTCTTTTACTTAACACTTTTGTATTTTTTTAAAAGGTTTTGAACTTATTTCCTTTTATTTCACACAACGAGGGTAAAATTGTCATTTTGTAAGTATATAAATGTGAAAATTGATAGAAATTGCCTATAAGGACCTTTTGTGCATATTTTTAAAAGTTTGGGGGACCTATATGCATGTAAAAAATATTAGGAATGAAATTGTTACTTTTTATAAATGATGGGAACTTTTTTGTAAATTTACCCTTTTTTCAATGTCATCGAACCAACACTTCAAAAATTCCCTCATAAGGTTCCTATGTACCATTCTTGTCCAAAAAATCACTTATTCTCATTAAAATGGTCTTTATACCCCTAAAAAATAACAACGACATTTATACCTTACCCCTTAGATAATAACAAAAAATAAAATTTAAAATAATAAAAAATGAAAAATAAAACAATTTATTTACCACCCTTCACCTACCTAACTACCTGTCTCACCCCCAAATTTAGAATGGAGTTGGAGAAATACTCTAATTTTTTCATTCGAGCGGCAAAAGAGAGTTTCTTCATCCGCCACCTCGAAAAAAAAAAGGAAAAATATTCATAGACAGTCAACAAATCAATTGAATCAATCGATAGTAGTGGTGGCGCTAGAGAAATTATATAATATTTTTAAGTAGCATGTTATATACTATATACTCATATTTGAAGGCTCGTTGACGAATAAGGGAAACAAATCCAAACCAAAGTATTAATTAATTTCGCTAACAAAATTGACAGTAAAATAAAAAGAAAACTAATAACTAATATAGTTGTAAAACACGAATTTAAATGCTTAACTTGCAGTGATCCAAAAAATATCCATCAAATCAAAATACATAAATGCATAATTGTTCCCAGACTTGTGAATTCATAATAGTGCTTTCAGTTGTTATCCATTGTTTCTTGATAGGTGTTTTATTAGGGTGTTTTATTTCTCCATACTAGTAGTTATTTATGTGTTTTGTTATGTTGAAGTATTTGTTTATATTTAGTTTGTTTATTTATTGTAGGATCAAGGAAATAATCAAAAAGAATTGATTTCGGACGCATTTTGCAAGAATTTTAGAGTTTGGGGGACTAAGATGTCAAGAAACAAAATCAAAAGGACCAAAAAGAATAGAACAAAAAATACAGTGCGGGTGCACTGTCTGAGCAGGGCACCCGCCCTAAGGTTGCTGATTTTGGACAGAATGTGTAGGGCGGGCGCCCTGCTCATCAGTGCACCGACCATGACCCTCATGCGCGAGATTTCCTTCGTTTTTCCTTGTTCTTTTAGGAGTCTTTTTATAGTATTACCTTTGCACAGTTTTTTTACTAGTTTTCTTAGAGTTTTTAGACTCTATATAAAGGGGTCTAGTCTTAGAAATAAAAACACATCTCCACACATAACAAAACACAATTCTATATTCTTTATTTTTGCATCAAGGACAAGACCGGAGGAAGGCTAATTTCTACTTCCTCCGGTTCAAGGGGATGTTGTTACTACTTCTTGTTCTTAATTAATCAATTTTAGTGATGTTATTTCTTGCTCTTTTGTGAGATTGATTGTGTTGTTCTATTTTTCATGTTCATGAATATTGACTGTTTGATTTAGTTTAGGCCTGCTTTATTGAACAATTGATATTCTATCGCTAAGTTGGGGTTTCAATCCGTAATTGTTGTTTCTCCTAACTCTCAAGTAGCGACTAATGATTGTTAATCATTAGGGATAACAAAACTTAAGTTAAATAGACCGGGCTTGTGAATTTATTGCATAGATTAACTTATTTTCCTAATTCTTCATGCAATCGTTGTTCTAAATCTAGAAAGGTTATTCTAGGTTGTCCAAACAATTAGGTCTGATTAGAGAGTTTATTTTGATTGGATATACTTAAGGGAAAATCCGGGTAGCAGAGCTTCTTGTTGCCTAGAGTTAATAGTTTTACAAGAAAGTAGGAATAATGCTACAATTGATTATTATCTTTTATGTGAAGTGCACAACTGAACCAAAAACTGGAGTTAGTGTGTGTGTGTTTTATCTTCTTTATTATTTGCTTTCTTCTTTCATTTTTATTAATTTTAATTCAATCTTTACAAAAACCCCCATTTCTACTAGTTGACACAAGACACTTTAATTTATCCAACGTTCTCTGTGCGTTCGACCCTTACTCTCTACTTCTACAAGTTATTTTAAATTTAGTAGGGTAAGGTGTTTATTATTTTGGCACATTTGACACGCGACCATTTCTATATCAAGAATGTCTTATATTAATGATTTTTGTATATATTTTTCTAATTAAATGTTGTTGTGTGCTACTTATTTCAAAGTTTAAAGCATTAAAAACGCTATTAAATTGGCCCAGAATATATTAATTGAATGGTTTTTTTACACCTAGCATCCCCAACCTTTAATTTTTTTACGGATTACGTCTCCAATCTTTGCTTTTTCTTCTATATGTCCCCAATATTTAAAGAAATCCCCTATTTCATCCCTGGTGACAGAAACCGTTAAATTCTACCGTTAAGGTCAGGAGTATTTTTGGTAACATACAAAAAATTAATATTTTAATATGAAAAAATTTAAAAAAAGCAAAAAAAAGAAAAAAATTGGGGGCCCCACTTTCTGCCATTTCCGACAGCAGACAGCTATGCTTGCTGCCGGAACGGCAGCAACCATAGGTGGGGGAGTTTACCCCCAAGAACCGGGGGCTCCCCCCCTTTTCTGCCATTCCGGCAACAAGAAAGGGGGAGTCTCCCACCCACCTATGCTTGCTGCCATTCCGGTAGCAAGCATATCTGCCATTTCCTACGGCCCTTTGGCTGCCGGAAATGGTAGAAGGAGTGAGAGAGTCCCCTACCTTTTTTTAATTTTTTTATTTTTTTACATTAAAATATCAATTTTTTGTATGTTACCGAAAATATCCCTCACCTTAACAGTAGAGTTTAACGGTTTCCATCACCAGGGACAAAATAGGAGATTTCTTTAAAGGTTAAGGACGTACAGAAGGAAAAACAAATGTTAGGGACGTAATCTGTAAAAAGGTGAAAGGTTGGGGACACTGTGTAAAAAAAACCCCAAACTTAATCTTAGATAAAAAATATCCTCATTAAAAAAATTTGAAAGGCAATCTTTTCATGGTAAAAATAAGAAATTGTGATAGATAAATCACAAATTTAAATCGATAAACTCAAACAAATAAGATAGCTGGTAAAGTTTTGAAGAAGTTACAATTCATCCGACAGAGAGAGAGAGAGTCCTGTTTAACTGGAAGGGCAACTGGAAAAACCTAGAAAATAGTTGTAAATTGAAAGAATTAAAAAAAGGATAATATAATATTACCGCATAACGTAAATCAATCAAAAGCGAAAAGACCCAAATATCTTTACTTATAGCAATTTTGGCGAGCAAATTGTGGTATAACTGTATCGCAGACTAATTTTCTTTTATATATATATATATTTATTATTATTAGTATTATTATTCTTATGAGTAAATAAATAATAAATAAATGAGAAAAAGATACCTTCTGAGCTGTGAAGCTTGGCACTATTTAGTTGGATTTTTCTCTTATTTAATTAGCACAAACATCCTCGACGTTTGATTCCTTTTCACTTTTCCATGGTACACGCCTGCATGAATGGATCTTCCCTCTTTCTCCAAAGCATCTTTTGTACCCAAGACTGCCACAAATTTTTATTATCATCCACTGTTTCTTCTTTAGACTGTCGTTTGGTGTATCAGTGATTATTTGAATAAAAAGCACGAAAATTCTCTAAGTACTAATTTGAATTTTAGATAATGAACATATACGTATATAATATCAATTTGTGAATTCATGCACTATAACAGCTGTGCAAGAAGTCAAATGGTTATGGTGCTACCATAAAATTGAATGGCCAGTAGAGGCATATGTAGTGTTAAGGAAATTAAAGATGCCAATATTCATTATCTAAAAAGAAAAAACTGGGGTATAAGATGGAAATAGATCTCTATTGACATTACACATTCTTTTTGCAGACTGCAACACAATTTAAATGCCCTCATTTTCAAATTTGTATAGAAGTTATATGTCATTAACTACTTCTATCATATTTTCTTCTATAATATCAGGACCCCTATGGTCTAATGGTATGTTTCAACATCCTTTACTAGGTTTTAATTCTTCCACCCTATAACCCCTCTATAATTCAAAAAAAAAAAAAATTCTATGATACTTTTATTTCTAAACATTATTAGTTATGATATCGAATTATATTTTGATTCTGAAAAATCATTAAGAGAACTGTCAGAATTCATAAATAAATAAACAATACCATTTGGTAAAACACAAATACATATTTTCATATGACTTTAAAGTATACAAACAAAATTTTTGAATATATCCTGTCTATTGTGTAACGTGATGTGTGCGCTTGAGTGCCGGCTGTTGATCCAATTGTTCCACACCTTGCTTTACTGGCTTCTACATTTCCGGAGCTCACTATTGATATATTAGCTACTAATGTGTCAATTGGAGAAGATCTCCCTCTTATACAAATACAGTTAAAGGGCCGGTTCCTCAATCGTCTAATTAGGAGGGATCATATGCAGAGAAAGTGCAACATAACATTCACACAGATTTGGATGGTATGGGGTTAGAAGACTACATGTCTAGAGATGACACACCGTGTTAAGACGACATCTGACGTGGGCGATATTTAATATACGCCACTACGGTGACATTATTTTTTTTAAAAAAAGTACATGAGGTGGATAATTAATTAATCGAAGATTTGATAAATAATGCAACAAAAGAAGTTAACAGTGTAAATATTAGAATAATATATATATATATATATAAAATAAGAGAAGGATGTCTTTTCCCACTCATTTTCTGGCTCTGTAAGATTTCTAACTCTATAAGATTTCTGGGGACATCATTTAATTTCTTTTTTGTATTTTTATTTTTATCTTTTTTTTTGAGATTGTTATACTAATTTATTAAAGATATTCACTAATTTATTAAATAATATTCATTTTTTCCTTTATTAACTCATATCCGATCTTAAATTCACGGTGTTTTCTTTAGCCAAATATTTTGAATTAGAGATCCGTCACTTATCAAATCAAATACGAAATTAATTGGAAATTTTATTTCAAAAAAAAGCATATAGTAATTTTTATGATTCGAAAACACAAGCATAGCACATCTCTAAACTAATAAATTTCTAAAAATCAGTAACCTTAATTATAAATTTCAATTTTTAATAATTTTTAAGAAATTTTTATATGGTTATTGTAGTGTAATAATCAAATTGATTTTTTTTTTAATTTTAGTACTCCAATTTGTCAATTCTATAATTAAATTGGAACTTTTTGATAATTTCCTATATAACAATTTAAGTCTTACCGTATTTGGAGTTAGATTATTTATTTGAGAGACGGACCAAATATTGATACGGTTATACTGTAATTTATTTGGTTGTATTAATAATTTATATTAAATTTTTGTATAAAAATTCATTGACATTTGTTATTAGAGTAATTATAGGGAGAAATGTTTATCTGACATGAATAATTGATATTGGTTCTCCTCTATACGTACTGTATAAAAAAAAATTAATTGGAGCAAAAAGTGTTACCGACAAATAAATCTAAATATGATAGAATGATTATAAAAACTTATGTCTCATAATGCTAATATATGACTCAGCTGTCTGTATTAATAATTTATTAAATTTTTGTATAAAAATTCATTGACATTTGTTATTAGAGTAATTCTAAGTATACATGTTTATCTGATATCAATAACTGATATTTGTTAGTTAGCAAACGTGAATTAGTTGTTTATATACAAGTGGTAAATTTGAAAGCTCACAATCATCCAATACATGGTTGACAATTAAATATATCACTTTTTCATGCCAAATAAACATGTCTCTCTAAAATTACTATTGTTATTATTACCTTTAGATCTCGTGTAACGCACGTGTTAGAATTCTAGCTCTCTAAATAGAATAAAGGAACAAAGATTAGAGATCTTCACTTTAATAAAAAAATGTGGTGTATTATAAAAAATGTAGTACAAATATATTTTCCCAAAATGATATTATTTTGAATCAAAATTTTGACACAATTAAAAATTGGCTAATTGGCGCTATCTAACCCTAACATTTTACATTGTTGTATAATCTAACCCCAACCTTTGAAATTTGGCAATTCTAACCTCAAATCTCACCTTTTTGACATAATCTATCCTTTTTAACTTAAATAGACTATAATACCCTTAAATCTTAATTGAACTAAAAATTCATAAATAAGAAATAGATAAAAAATTAAAAAAACATATTTTGGTTCCATTTGAAAAAAAATCAACCAATAAGAATTTAGAGATTACTTGTGTTAGATTGATTTACTTCACAATATGCATAAAATAGTATGGGTGGACCGAATCGATGTGTTGGTTAGGCGATGTAATTCATCTATCGATCTATTTATTTTTATTATTTTTCATTTAATTTAATAAGTTTTTTCTCATTTATTTTACATTTTTATTGCTTTTAATTGAATAGTTGTTGTTGATGGATCATGATAGATACTTCTCATCTATCCTGCTTTGCGAGATTACAGATTATAAAGATACTTCTCCACTCAAGTGGTTCCCATCGAGTTCACGGCATTGGATATGTATTGATAGATCAGTGAACTTGATAAAAACCACCTCGTTGAAGAAGTATTTTTATGATCCGTAATCCCGTAGAGAGTGATAGATCAAAAATGTCTGTCTTGATCCACCTGCAATGACTATTTAATTAAAAGTAATAAAAATGCAAAATAAATGAAAAAAATTAAAAATGAAAAAAAAAACATAATAAATAGATCAATAGATGGATGAAAAATTTGATCCACATCGCCCGACCTGCAAATTGATTTGGTCCACCTCATACTACTTTAGACGAATCATGAATGGCATCAATCTAACTCACTGTCATCCCTAAATTCTCATTAATTGTTTTTTCAAATATAACCAAGATATGTTTTTTTTTAATTTTTACTTATTTCTTATTTATCAATTTTTATTTCAGTTAAAATTTAAGGGTATTATAGTCTTTTTAATTAAAAAATGTTAGATTGTACAAAAAATGTGGGATTTTAGGTTATAATTACTAAGTTTCAAATGCTGGGGTTAGATCGCACAATAATATGAAACGTTAGGGGTTAGATAACGCCAATTTGCCATTAAAAACTTTCTAACACTTTTGGAAGGTGCCAACATGACATGCACTCGCGTGGGACGAAGGTGTCATAATAGAAAATGACATAAAACTACTATAGATACAACATCGTACCTTTCGTTAGGGATGGCAACATGGTAGGTCGGGTCGGGTTTCCCCGTTTTCATTTACCTTGCCCTCATCTCCCTTTGAATCGGGGCGGGTAGGGTTGGATCAGGGATGGGAAAAATCCCCGTTAAGCACACTGTTTTTTTTTTTTTTTTGAAGCAGACCTTGTTTAGGGCTTGTGACTTTGTGTCTAAAGAATGAAAAATGAGATCCCTGATTGCTGCCGTTTTAATTTTTTTTTTTTAATGTGATTCAACTTCAAATTTTAAGTATTAGAATTGTAGCACAAATAAGTTAAAGTAATAAGTTCATACAAGTGGTGTAACTTTGGGGTTTGAGCAATTGAGGGATGCGGGTTCAATCCTTCCCGAATGCTATACTAACTTAAATTTTTTTAACTAAATAGCTTAATATTATCAGGTTTCGGTTTTGGTCGGGTCGGGGCGGCCAAAACCGTCCCCGCCCCGCTAGCGATTCGGGGCATATCCTTGTACCCCATACCACCCCGTTAGCGTTCGGGACGGGTCTCCGGCGGGTTCGGGTTTTTGGGTTAATTCTACCATCTCTACCCTTGATCACAGTTATTATCATTAACCTTGCATTATTTACATAATAATAATTTTTTATAAAATCCTTTTTCCAGTCTATTCAGGTGTGCCAAACTTGT
>CAVNYN010286662.1:0-25510 GCA_963692815.1 Nyctanthes arbor-tristis | reverse complement strand
AAGTGAGGGAAAAAAATTATTTAATTTTGAAAAAGATATCTGAGCCCGGGTTCGAACCGGGGACCTCTAGTGTGTGAGACTAGCGTGATAACCAACTACACCACCCAGACGATGTAGGTGAATTTAATTCTTAAAATACTTAAAACGGATAAATTTGTTAATGTTCAAATTCTTAAAATCTAATGGACCAAACTGTTGCATTACTTTATCAGTGTTATTTGAAAAAAGGTTCTATGTCCTTGAATATAACACTTTTAACAAGTTAACTTTCATTTTAAATAATTTAATGGTCCAAATATATTTAACGTAATTTATTATAATCTACTCCATGTTTGAATAGGACCCAAAAATAAATAAATTTGAGTACGTATGAAACAAAATCCGATTCCATCTTTTTTTGTATTCACAAACAATAATAGTTAAGTGGTTGGCACTTTGCAAATATCTAAGAGGCTCTTTCTCGGTTAAGATACAAAGACATTGTAAATTAGAGGAAGACTTGAACTAGCTGAGTCACGATATGTGCAAGTCTCAATATGGAAAGTGATTAATTACCTAAATAAGGGTTATCTAATTCTTGAATGCAATTGACATTAATGCTTCTATTAAATTAAATTAAATGACATGATGTGAAGTTTCCCTTCTTAGCTCATTTTCTCTGTTTCATCAAGTTTTCTTGTGATAACGTTTATTAAGGTTTGAAAATATTGTTTTCTATGTTTATATAGTCTGATGCTTGTCACGGTATATAATAATACATAGTCATGCATGTGAAAAATTAGAAATGAAAAGTAGAGGAATTCTTCAGCTTCCCAGATATTGCATTATTATTCACGGCAGGGAAAAAGGGGGTAAAATTAGCCACAATAAATAGATAAAATAAAATAATATTAATTAGAGGAAAAAAGATAGGATCCGCATGCATCGGGGGATTGAACCCGACGTGAATCGAACACGCAACCTTCTGATCTGGAGTCAGACGCGCTACCATTGCGCCACGGATCCGGTGTTGTCCCTAATGAATCATAAACATTAATAACACGTTTTAATTGTACGACTGTATACAGATTTTTCCAAATTACATATACTTAATACTTTATATATCTTTAACATGATTTAAGATAAGAAATCAATATCAAGATCCAACTACCTTAATTAGTATTTTGAGATGTATATAATTAACTTTAATACTTTACGAGCAAATGCTTAATAATATAAACAAATGCTTAATAATATAAAAGCTTTTAGGAAAGGCATAATATTTCTTAAAGAGTTCACATTAGATCACAACTAAAAATCTTACCATCAAAATTCAGAATTTGCATTTTTTAAAATGCAAACAGAATTTCATACATCTTTCGCATTGAAGGATCGAAAGAGAAAAACAAGTTATAAAACAGCGAAAAATGTGATCTCCAATCGGGAACGTTTTTCTTTTGTTTATCGAACCTTTCAGTGAACAAAATCTGGATATTATGTCAATGACAAGAAGCATTCATATTTGCAGAGGAAACACGGAAAAGAGAATATGCAAAAGGTTTTGAATTCCTAGCTATGTATTTTACTGATGAATTTGCATATTAATTTACTGTCATCAATAATCATGAGACAATTCCAGTGCTACAGTCCTCATCTTCAATATTGAGTAAATCGTGCACTAGCCAAATTTGGACTCCGACTCGGGTATATGAATTAGTAGCTGCTACACAAATGTTTACAAAAGAGACAACAAAAATGACAATGTTTTTCTTTCTTTTTATTTATTTATTTTTTTGATATTAGGTGAGTTTGATTTAGAGTGTGAAAGCTCATTAGGATATATCATCATCATTAGACCACATAGGTCTTGCAGCAAAATTAACCATGTTATTTCTAGAAAGGTTACGTAGTTTTACAACTATAATCGCAAAAGGTTTAACATGTTTTAATCAATGTGATCAGTGATCATATGGTTTTCATGCATCACAACACTTTGAACTATTTTTATGTGTTTGTCAGAATTCCTGTGTAATAAATGTGTAGTGGCGTAGCTAAGGGGGGAGCCACTTGGGCCTTGCCTCCCCCTTGCTGGCAATAAATAAATCCTGTTTAATTTTGTTTTTATTTGTATTTTTTAAATTTTTATATAAAATGCTCACTCGGAGCCCGATCTATTACGCTAGAAAACATTTTAGTGAAAGACTTAAAAGTTACTTTCAAGTTTCAAGGGTATATCTCTAAAATCAAGGCTAAGAAGCTATGCTATTACGATTCATACTGATAGTAGGACTTTAAAATTTTGATTTCATATTTACAGTGGGCATGTATTATAATGTCAACCATTAGTGTAATGGAGACCCGCATGTACCAAAATTTTTGATATTATAGCCTATAGGTGTGTGTCTACCATCATAACTGTCCTTTAAAATACCTAAAAATGTTTGGAGTTAAATTTAAAAAAAAAAAAAAAAAAAAAGGATGTGAAAGCAAGTCTTTACTGGTCTCTCACCTGTACATTGCACTGGGAGTTTCATAATAAGCAGTGCTCAAACTATTACAAAATATTTATACAATTAAGAAAACAAAAAGAATTAACTTGATATCTTAGATAGTCAATGCAAACAGAACATTATATCTGTATTCAATAAACAATACTTTCAGCCTATAAAATTAATATGCTCAACTATATGGTTTGAACAAGTGTTGCACAAAAGTGTTGGCTAAATAAGTGTTACGCCCGTCCCTTTAAGTAACTGCAATGTCTTCTTTCTTCCAAATATCTTCAAGGTAAATTCCATTCTTAAGATGATGCAAATATCACATTGGTTATGCCTTTGGCATCAGAAATTCTAGAAAAAAAAATGTTCTTTAGAAGGGACAATTCATCTGCCATTTTCTAATTATTATACTTTGTCATGGCCATCCCATCTCTATGTGATGGGATGCTTACTTTCTAGGCACAATATCTTCCGATCTTGAGGAAGTTACAGTCAATTCAACTCCATTTTTGCAACCTTCAGTAGTTTTCCAAGAGATAACGGCAGCCACTCAATCTTCTTCATTAATTCACCATGAAGATCCAGAATGCTTGCTGTGCCACTTTGATCAAACTTAATTTTTCTTCATCTCTCTCCTAAATAATTAACAGAAACATTACTAAACACAGTAATCAATTAATACATTAGTACCAACCAAGTTTTGTCAATAATATGCAATATCTATACAATTAAGAAACACAAAGGATTCATTTGATCTCCTAGATAATCATTCCAAATTAAGGGATTATTTGTACCTGATTCCCCACAAACCCTTGAGAGCATTGTACCAACACTGGGTTCTTTTCATCTAATCCCAACATGACATTCTAGCTCCATTCAATATGCATAATAGCATGACATCTTAATTTCAGACATTGCAAATTCACAATTGAATTAGCTACTTGTTCTTTCTTTTTGCCTCTGTTGAAGCTCCTAAATACATAATATAAATACTCATAGTATCATGTGATCATTATCATTGGAAGATTGAAGATTGAAGCAAATTACTCTTACCCCAAGAGTATAAAGGGATGACAAAAATGAAAAGATTCAACAATCAAATAGAAATGATTTTACAAAATTAATTTGGACAGAAATGTCGATCTTAAATAATTACTGTTGCAGCGGGAAGGAAGATATGTTGCGGCTCTGATTGGAAAAAGATTAAAATAGATTTGAAGAAAAATTTAAAAAATCAAGTTTACCGCAACATTTAAGCGGAAAAATTGCTGTAAAAGCTTACCAAAGACTTAATTCATTTAACATATAAAGATAAAGATTTTCTGCCCACTAGTAAACACCCGTTTTGAGCGATTTTGATCATTGCTTATGTGAGAGGGATCCCCTGTGTGCTTGAATTATTCTACTTGGCCCAAAAAGTAGATAAAAATTAAATGGTGATAAAAGGGGTATAAATTTACCTTATTATCCCTACTGATATTCTCTCTATTATGTGTTGGTGTGTAAGGATATTAAGGTAATTTTAAACCCTGTTTCAAAATATTTTTGTCTTTCTATTTGCTGAAATAGTGTGATTCTTTTTGCTTCCCCATTAGTGGAACTAACTCATGTCCATTTGCCAGCCTTGCCTTTGAGTATATAGATTTCTTTCAACTTAATATAATTAATCGAATAAATATTGCGAATATGCGATAACATGAAGAAGTTGATCTTCAAATAAAAGTAAACTATGAGGAAAAAGTCATATGATTGTTGGTGCAACTTTTTTTTTTTTTAATCAAAGCATTAACTAGGCTCTAGCGTTGTTTTTAGGCGTCCAACTTACCTAGCTAGTTGGGGGTTTAGAATCCTCCTACCATTTTTATTAATATCTCAAGAAATAGGACTACCCAGGAGGGAGGCATAATATCTAGCCTCCAAATGAATGTACAATAAATGAAAGCAGTAAAGAAGGATGTACTACATCCCTAACACTGAAATAAGTAATAATAAGAAATAAAACTATAGCTAAAGTAAGTGAGTAACTATACACATGACCCAAAAAATAAAGAATGAAGATAAACTAAATACTTCTGACAGAAGGAGAATCATGACGGTCCATCTATAGAAGCCCATGAGCCGCTATAGGCAGGTCATGAATCACATATTCTGTATAACGCTGTCTAGCCCATCCATCAGAAACAAGAGTATCAACAAACTGGTTGTCCTCGCAAAAAATGTGCGAGAGCCTGTCTCTGTCAAAGGGCAACTATTGCCGAATGCACTGAATAATGATCTGAGTTCACGGATCTTTGGTGACGGATTCAATGGTCTGTTCCGCTGTATCAGCCTCTAACCATAAATCTGAGATACTAAGTGACCTGACTAGTAAAATACCATCGAGAATGGTGCGAAGCTCAGTCTCCAAAATCGTATAATCGTCGTCGTCAGCAGAGAAAGCACTAACACAGGCCCCTAGAGTCCCATATAATATCACCTCCACTAGCTTTCCTATTAACAATACTTCCATCTGTGTTCGCCTTGTGAGATCCCACAAATGGTCAGATCGGAAGAGCGTCGAACCAGAAGGGGAATGAGGGGGAGAGGAAACAAAAATGTCAAAGCTGGAAGCCAGATTAGTGTCCCATCTCCAGTGCGTGAAGCGAAATGCTCTGTCAATGTGAAGAAAAGATATACCCTGATGCACTCGCCAGATAATCCTCGTAGCATCAACAGTTATATCTCTGTATTTCGCATCATTCTGCATCGTCCACAAGAACCAGAACACAAAAAGATGCACAATGATGCAAATGTGCCCCCGTCTGACTGCGTGTCCAAAAAATCGCCATCGCTGAAAACGATGCTGAATAGACACAGAATGAGAAAACCTGGAAGATAGAGGAGAAATGCTGCCACACTCTATAAGCCATCGGGCTGCCAATGAAAACATGCTCAGTGTCTCCTCCTCAGAGCAACACTGACAACGTGAAGGCATCTGCACATGACTCCTCGACCTGATCACATAATCCACTGGAATAAGACTCAGCCACTGTCGCTTGCAGAAGAAAGACATTGTCAAGGATCAGCCTGACCGCAAAAATCACCATATACTGACAGTCTAGTACAAGGCTGTCTAACTAGTTTCCAAACGGATCTAGCAGTAAAGTTGCCATCAGAAGTGGGCCGCCACAGTATCTGATCTAACTCATAGTATCTAATGGCACCCCAATAATACGTAATGCCATATGTAGAGCCACTACCCCATGAGCCTGCCCAAATCTCAACCAGTATCATAAAAAAACTCACAAACCCTAGCTAAAGAATGAGTATAAGAGGGAAACTGCAAAACAAGTGAAGTGTCCCCCCATCCAGCAGTCATGCCAAAAAAAATATCTGACCCCTACCCAGCTGCCAAAAAATCTGAGGCCCAGCCTGAGAACGTGCAGCCAGAAGTCTGCTCCAACCACGAGAGGCTACATAAGATGGTTGAATCTTGTGAATGATGATGTCCCCTGCGATATTTGCTCAGTAAAAACCGAGCCCAAAGAGTGTGCTCTTCCGATCTCGAAACCTCCACTAGAGCTTTAAGGAGAAAGTATCAACAACATCCTGTAATCTTATAAAGCCCAGTCTCCCTCCCACAGGAGTCCGACACAACTCATTCCACCATTTCCAATGCATACGGTGGGCTCTGATCCTGTGAGCTCCACAAAAATCTAACAAAATAACTCTCCAACCACTTCAACACAGCCTTAGGAGGATGTAGAATCTGAAATAAGTGAAGCGGCATAGAATATAAAACAGAACGAATTAGGAGAGTAATCTGTGCACCTGGAAATAATAGTCTGCTCGCCCATCCAGAAATCCTACTGCGAACCTTCTGTATCAGGTCATCAAATAAGAAGATCCGTTTGCGCCCTTATATAAGGGGATGTCAAGGTAGTTGATAGGAAGTGAACAATGACTAAACCCAGTCAACTGCTCAAACCGATGAATTTGTATCGGAGAAGCCCGCTTCGGCAGAATCAATGCACTTTGCCCTTATTCACCAACTGGTTAGAGACAACCTCATAGTGCCCAATACACCCTATAAGATGCTCAATACTCCTCTTCTGGCCATTGGCGAATATAATAATGTCATTGAAGGCAAGACGTGAAACCACACTTGAAGTAAAATAACACACACTTGGGTCATATTACAAAATCTATCAATACACCTGCTCGAAAGTATAACGAGAGGAATTAATCAGATTTCAAAACTTCAACTTGACATATGAATAATGATTCTACTGTCTGGGAATGACTACTAATAATAATAGTAATTAAATAAGCAACTAACTCTACTAAAAATATATATTTTTTTTGTGAAAGGAACTAAAAATATTTTTACTTATAAATTGTCATTTTATATTATATATACGCTTTCAGAAGTTATCTAAATCTCCTTTCACAAAAAAAAAAAAAAAAAAAGAGGGAGAGAAAGAAAGGAAGTTGTCTAAGTCAACCATAGATTTCTTTAAAATAGCTAATAATATTGACATCACAATTTTTGTTTAGTGCATCACTTTCTAATTGCAATAAAAGTTCTATCTTTGTCGAATGTACACTTATACACTTCACCTACCATTTTGTAGTAATTGTTTATTTTATTTTATTTTATTTTTTAAAAACGTAATTTGGTTGCTAATCATGATTTTTGTTCAAATATTGTGTTGGCGTGCTTCAAAATCGAGAGCAAATCTTGCACTTCTTTTCTCCTACTTTTCCCCTTCAAAGTGTGACTCTCTCCCGAATCAATTCTAGCAGATAGGCCCCAACCCTTTTTGGCTTTTTCCTTTTTCTTTTTTTTTTTTTTTCAATTTACCTTTTTTTTCCCTTTTTTATTTTTGGGGATGGGTGTTGAATCTGAAAGCAGTGCTTGTGCAATGAAAACATAAGTTTGAGGACTAAGATTGTAATTTTAAAAATTTAGACCAACTTGTAACATAAAATATTGTAAATTTAATTTGACTTTTAACCACCTTCCAAATAAAAATTAATTACATTCACATATTTCAAGAGACGACGTTTAATGCACAGATCTCTACAATTTAACCCAACTTATTCTATCTTGTTTCTCATTAAATGAGTTTACAAACAGAAACTTAACATCATTCTCTTATGTAAATTGTAGCCTATAGTATATTACACATAAACCCAAAATTTGAATGGTATCCTACTGATGCACAAATTTATAATCCTTTTTCTCCCTGCAATTCCAATCCTAGCATCCTCTCCCAATGCCAGTAAACTGATGGGGTCGGGTAAACATCTTTTATATGGAATTAATAGAAGATATTTCTTTTCGACATCCTAATTAATTTTTGAATATAAGTAACGTAGATACAAATTTATAATTCATTTCACCCCAAAAAAAATCTAAAATTAATGATTAATGTGGAGAGTGGACAAAGCCAAAGATTCTTAGAGACTATCACATCTATTAATAGTTAACCAATAAATCAATTATGAGACAATCACCGAAATTTAATGAATGTTGGGATATTTGTCATATAAATATAAATTGAGTCCTGCTATTTATAGGTAATGATTGAGTAGTTTTGATCACCTACCCTCATGTAGGTAGATTAAAGTCTACCCACTCTTACATGGCCATATAAATATAAATTGAGTCCCGCTATTTATAGGTAATGATTGAGTAGTTTTGATCACTTACCCCATGTGGGTAGATTAAAATCTACCCCATCCTACATGACATGTCATGTAGGAGTGGGTAGACTTTAATCTACCCACATAGGGGTAGGTAATCAAAACTAAATGATTAAGGCTATCTTTTACAAAATAAGGTAAATTTACCGTCGTACTTTTAAATTATTTTTCCGCAATCAAACAATATACATGGATAATATTGTGAGTTTACCACCCATTTTGTAAAAGATTGACTGCAGGAGTACTTAAAAATAATATCTTGGATAAACTTGGAGATTTGACTACGAGAAAAGTCATAATTTTTTCCCCTACCCCGTGAATAACTAAGAAAACTCCATCAAGTATGATACCCAAAAATGATACTTTTGTTATATTAACCCATATTTACTCTTGGCTTTTTTATTTTTTTTTGTGGGGAGGGGGGGGGGGGAAGAGTCATATTTACTCTTGTTAATTAGCAAATAGTGGAGATTTTCTATTCAATTATTACTTACCCATCAAATGTAAGTCAATATAAGGGGCCTTATTATTCATCTTCTTCGTTGCAACAACATTTCAATGGCTGATATTATGTTCCAAATCCTTAACGGTGGTGCATATTTTAGTGAATCTTGCCGTCAGCAAGCAACTAAGGATGACGGTGTTCCAATAAATGTTAACTTCGAAAGTATATCTTTTATTTTCATTTTTGATGATAGGGATGAGAAAATATTGAGATGCTTTCCCAATCTCCGAAGACTGAAATGTATGGTTACATCTTCACTTGGAATTTCATTTGATCACTTCAGTAAGCTCGAGTCACTGAAACCAGCACTTTATGATGATGTAGAGAAATTAATACGTTATGATGCTGCTGATGACGACAATGATTGAGTCTTTTTTCTATATCATTGTCTCAAGAACAAATAGAGATAATTGGAGGATTACAGTGCCTTGAAGTATTCAAATTGGCCGCGGTTACCTTTGAGGAAGGACGATGGGAAGTAAGTGAAATTGAATTTCCCCAACTCAAATTCTTGAAACTCAAGGATGTAGAACTTGAAGAATGGGATGCCTCAAAAAATGACTTCCCAAGTTTCCAGCTATTGGTGCTGGAATATTGCAAAAATTTGAAGATCCTGAATAGTTTAGGTGATATTCCTACGTTAGAGATGATCAAGGTATATGCATGTTCACCAGGTGTCAAAGATTCCATGGAGGAAATTCTGAAAGAACAAGAAGAAAATAGAAACGAAGTGCTTAAAGTAGTCATAATCTCGGAGGAATTACAAGAGCACCAACTTTTTGGGTATGATTGTCATTCCTTAGAGATCCTTTTCTTAATTTCTTCTATTACTGTTTTGTTGGATTTTGAATTATTTCGTTTTTGTAGAAGTTCTTATGGCAAGTCCTTGGAGACATTTCATAGTCACAGGAGATGGATTTATGTGTAATATTTCATGAAAAACTCTTGATGCTATTTACTTTTGTGCACTCTATTACTTGAGCTTCTTCAATACTTGACTGGTTAAAAAGGACTTGAGAAGTCAACAAGTCGAAGAATAAGCTCGCATAATAGGTCCGATGTCAGTGCAAAACTTGGCGATGTTTATCGTATGAATAATGATATATGTTGATGAAGCTAGCCACTTATATTGACTGTCAGAAAATTTAGAAGGAAAAAAATGCATTTCAAGTGTTTTTCTTTTCCCTTTTTTCCCTGTAAGCAATTACGTTTCAGGCCATTGCAATTAGGCTTTTGAACTTCCATTTTTGAAAGGACGATCTATCTTTGGTTAAGTAGGCTATCAAAAGCAGGGGCGAATGTAGTTCGATTGGGACGTATCCTAATTTAGTTTCATAGTAAACCATTTTTATTTTTAAAACCAAACCAAACAGTTCAAAATGGCAGCAACATACCCCTTTTTGTGATTTCTTTCTATCAAAGAATCTATGGACAATAGATTCCCATGTGATACACTTTGGATTAAAAAAGTTGAGCAATTCTAGGGGGACATGAAAATGGGACATTATTAGGTGACATTATCATGTGGCACACATTCATTAGATGATGATGACATTAAAAAAGTTTGATCAATTCCAACAAGTTTTGCTTTTGAATTGGAAACTTGTTCAAATTGGATCCTTTCTATTTCTATATCAAAGATATATTTTCGAAGTTGTTCCAATTTATTGATTTTGTAAGTTGTTCCAATTTATTTATTTTTTCATATTTTTTTGGGCGGGGAGGGGGAAGCGCTCTTGAAACTGAAAGCACTACTTGTGCAGTGATGGTATAAGTTTGAGGACTAAACTGTAACCTTAAAATTTAGACCAACTTTTGTTGTAACATAAAAATACTGTAATCTAACTTGACTTCTAACATTGTTCCAAATACCAAATAAAAATTAGAACTTAGGCAGCCGCATTTCAGAATCTAAATGAGATAAGAGTTTATTGTTTAATGTCATTATTATAATTATTATAAGTAGAATAAAAAAATTGTTCATCTCGCCTCAGTTTATCTAGAGATGCTTTCTTTCTCCCTGCATATTTTCTTTAAAAAAAAAATGCAGTCTTTGCATCCTTTCCCAATGCCTGTAAACCAAGTCGGCCGAGTCTATGTCTCCATCCCAGCTGAGGACGATTCATCCAGCCCCGGTTCATTCTATGAGCCGTCGGACAATGATGAACTATTTACCTGGCCAAAAGGACACATCAATATTGTGGTGGAGTATATATCCTTTGCATCAGACCCAGGTGGACATGTAATTCATATGTTAAGGCAAAGGCACCTTGATTCTTTACGAAGATTAAGAAGCTTAAAAGAGTTGGATAAAATCAGAAACTTTTTCCAAGAATTAGTGCCACTCGGGCAGGAACTTAAAGGGATTTTTCAGGGTCCCAAACTAGGAACTCATGAGTCATGTCCAGGATTGATCCTACTCTGAGTCCTAATCTAGTTGTTGCTGCCTTTGTCAACTTTCTCCTCTTGGTAATCGAAACTATCTTATGTTTTAAGGCAGATTCCGTCGCTTCCATAAAGGGCTCGATTCAAAGTCTCCAGGCATAGCTTGGATTTCTTGTTACTTTTCCTGGTGACACAACGATGCATTTGCAGCCTGCCAAGAGTATACTGATGGATATCGAAGCTGTGATTAATGAGGCTGCGGGGTTCTTGTATTGCTTCTTTTTCAACATTGTTGTATACATTCTGATCAAGGACGAAGAAACCAATAAACCAATGATGGATCTCCAAGCTATTTTTGTTGAGGTAGGAAGTTTCTTGCAATCTAAACTTTTCACAGTCGAAGAAAGAAAAGCAAGAACAAAAAAGAAAAAGGGAAAGATGAAACAAGAAAAGAAAGGAATGTCGGATATCAAACCTTTGGTCCTTGAGGTACAAAGTTTCTTAAATTTCTCTGCTACTTTGGGGAATGATCAAGAACCGGAGAGTGGAAAATTGCATCTTGCTTTTTCAGTTTTCTTACCAAAGTTTGAGGTATTGAAGACAAAGATCAAGGAGCATTGTATTGCTATCTCAAAGATCCCAGGTGATATAGCTCCAAAGAGGGATGTCATTTCACTCTTTATTGTTGATTTGGTTCTGGATGATCTCATGGATCTTATTAGTAACAAACCTGAAAGGGCAGCTGCTATACACAATCAAATTGTAACACTACACCAGGAGCTCTTTTTGTTGGGATCTTTGGTCATCGATATAGTAGAGTAGGAGGAAACGGAGGATGAAGCACTTACAATGCGAACCATAGATATAGCATACGAAGTTGAATATGTTGTCAATTCATTTCCTCATGTTTGGTATATTACACTCAAGCTCCCTCAACTCATTGAGAAGGTTCAGCTTATCAGCAAGGCTATCCAAGAAAAGAAGAACAAAATTGATGCTGATGGAATTACAGTACCTCCACAAAATCCAGGTGAACAAGCATCGGCATTCCAGAGATCTTTCCGTTTTGGAAGACATTTTTGTGGGGTTTGAGAAAGAGACAACAGAAATTGTAGATCAACTTGTTAGAGGCCCCAGCCAACTGCAAATTATTTCCATCTTTGGGATGCCCGGACTTGTTAACACAACTGTGGCTACTAAACTATATAATCATCCTGATGTTGTTCTTCGTTTTGATGATCGTGGCTGGTGCGTCGTTTCTCAAACGTATAATAAGAAAAAATTATTAATTGACATTCTAGTGTCCATATGCCTCCTCAAGAGAGACACACTTCTTAATATGGATGATGACAGTTTGGCGGAGAAACTCTATAAAAGTTTAAAAGGAAGGAGATACGTAGTTGTGATAGATGATATGTGGGATATAAATACATGGAATGACTTAAAAAGATATTTTCCACGTGACGCTGTTGGAAGTAGAATATTATTCACCACTCAAAATAAAGAAGTTGGCTTGGAAGCTTTAGCTAATGTCATAAATTCACTTCCTTTCTTGTCTGAAGTTGAATGTTGGGAATTACTACAAAAAAAAATTGTTCAGGGAAAAAAAGTGTTCTCTTGAGCTCATAGACATTCCACTTGCGGTGGTTTTAATAGCTGGAGTTCTCACAGGTATGGAGAAGAATGAGAAGGTGTGGCAAAAAGCTGCAAAAAATTTAAATTCACACATATCTGGAAATCCAAACAAGATTTTGGAACTTAGTTACAAGCATTTGCCGATGCATTTGAAACCGTGCTTTCTTTACTTTGGAGCATTTGAGGAAGACAAGGGAATTCCAATAAAAAAGTTGATATCGCTTTGGATTTCTGAAGGATACATAAAAAAGGAAAAGAATAAGAGCTTAGATGATGTGGCGTTAGAATATGTAATGAAACTAATTGATAGGAGCTTGGTACTTGTTGACAAACGAAGATCTGACGGTGGAATCAAGACATGTAAGATTCATGATCTATTGCGTGAAATGTGCTTCAGATTAGCTCAAGAGAAAAACTTTATGAAGGTGCTCAAATAGTAAGTTCACTGTTTCTCTTCTCTGTCCTTTAAGTCATTTTTTGTTTTAACCTCGTAAGTGTTTCATATCTTTTTGGTTGTATTAGTGACGTGATTATGTTGTTTTCAGTGACGAGGATGATGACAACCCACCACGGTTCTTCTCTCAAGTATCAATGTATCAGCAACATCAATGTTTGAGTGTCGACTACAAAGCATTTCCTCTTTACTCTCTACCTTTTGGCCTACACGTGCGCTCTCTTTTCTGCACTAATCTTAACTCACCCATACTAATTCCATGCAGCTTCAAAGTTCTCAGGGTGATGGATTTTTACCGAAGCGTGGATTATGTTGATGTAATAGGAATTGAGCATTTGATTCAGTTGAGGTACTTGGCAATTTCAATTTTGCCACCATGTGTGCGGCTGCCACCAATGGAAAACTTCCACAAACTAGAATTTCTTGATGTGGACAATGTATACAAAGTTGAAATACCCGATATCCTTCTTAAAATGGTGACTTTGAGGCAAGTGGAAGACTTGCAATGTTAAGTGCACCAACATCATCAAAAGTGTCAAATTGGTCTCCAACTATATCCCAAATGTTAGTTTTTTCCATGTAGTATTGTGGGTTTCTTCCATGTAGTATTGTGGGTTTCTTCTTGACAAAAGACGAATGTTGTTGTGAATATAAACCAAATATTCAACACGTTTTGCAACTTAAAACTAGGTTAATTCTTAGATTTCTTTCTCAATAAGAAATTTAATTAATTTAGTTTAAGTTAGTTTAAATGTTTATTTTATATTAAAATGTTAATGAAATTACCATCTATCATTTTTTTAACATGACTGTAATTAAGTTTTCTTTTTTTTTCAAAAATAAAAATCTGAATTTTTTGTTATAAAGTTTCTTAAAAGTTCCCTAAAAGTTTCCGTAAAGTATCCATAAAGTTTTCCTAGAGTTTCCGAATTTCATTAAAAATTAGGAAACTTTTTAAGAGTTTCCGAAACATTTCTGACATGAAACACTAGCTTTTTTGGAGTTTCCGTGCTTGATAGATTGCTTCTGTAAAGGGGTCGATCCAGAATCTACAAACAGAGCTTGGATTTCTTATTAGTTTTCTTGGTGATACACCAATGCGTTTGCAGAGCATAGTTGTAGATATTGAAGCGGTAGTTAATGAGGTTGCGAGATTCTTGTATTGCTTCTTTTTAACCATTGTCATATTCATCCGGATCAAGGAGAAAAAATCCATTAATGCCATGATGGATATCAAAGCCGTTGTTAATGAGGTAGGAAGTTTCTTGCAATCCGACCACCCTTTCCAGTTTCCAGACACTGAGGCACAAGGAAGTAAAAAAGAAAAGGAAAACATGGAAGAAAGAAAGAAAGCAACGAGGGATGTCAAGGCTTTGGTCTATGAGGTACGCTGTTTCTTAGAGTTTTTGCACTTGTGCCGGCAATGATCATGAATCATGATGAGCTACGTATGGGCTTTGCTCATATTTTGAGTTTTTTCTTTCTTCTTTTTTTTTTTTTTTTTAATACAATTTTAAGAGATTTTTAAGTGCAGGCAAGTTTTAATTCGAGCACTTTCCCTTCCACTAATTTTATTTACATAGACACGACCCCAGATGTAACTCTTCAGGAGTATCTTAATAGGGTACTCCAAACCAATCAGTAACCCACACATATATAGGTTGAAGATCCAAAAAATACGACTCACATGTAACTTTCTCATTGGCCTGGAGTTGAAATTTTTTCGCGTATCTACATAAAAATTAGTGGAAGAGAAAACGGCCGCCACGTACACCGAATATCGCTATTAGGGTGATACCCAAATCAAAATATGTCTCTGTATGATATATTTTCCCAGTACTGTTCAAGCGCAAATATCGATTGGTGTCATAAAGTGTCAAGTGGTTACACCAAACAGTTACCAACCACCAATGATGAGGGACCATTATTTATTTTTATTGGTAAAATTTAGAATGGAGCCAGCTTTAGATCATTTTTGTATTTACCAAACAGGCTCTCATTCAAATTTATTTTATTAAATGATGAGATTTTTGAAATTCAAGTCACAGACTTCAAATATTTTTATATCTTTTTTTGGCCCCCTCAATTTTTGATTATGTGTGTGTAAAAGTCAAATTAGGATGACAACACAATTGAAACTCACAAATAAAGGGGATAATTACTTATTTTTAATTGGTTCAATTGAGATATATATATATATATATATATAAGGTATCACCTGCTGTTATTAGAAAATTTTCATCCAATTGTCTCGATCTAATTAACACCATATGGTATGGCAACATATGGTGTCATCCAACCACATAACGTGCATCAGGACAAACCACATGAAAAAACAAAATCATGTGGCATGTCCAGATACACATCACGTGACCATATCTATGGTACCATACATATGGTGTTAGATTAATTTTAACTATACATATTGGTGTATATGAAAAATGCAAGTTATACTTTCTAATTGGAAGATTTATTTGCTCGTCTGGAACAAGAATTTAAAATTTTATCTTCATTTTATCTCTAGTTCAAGAAATGATTGCAAAATTTGCATTATATTGTCATTCGTTTGAATTATTATTATTTCTTTGCGCAATCGTTTGAATATTAAAGTTGAGTAGTTATGATTTAGCTTAGTTATTTTATTCCTTTTTATTTTTATTTTTTTGTTTTCTTCACTTTCTCTATTAATGGGTATTTTCCCCTTTATTCTGATATAAGGACTACTAGATGTTTTCACTTATGTTTGTATGTTATTTTACTGGATGAAACAATTTTTTAATTATTGTCTTGATAAAAGTCTTTTTCAAAAAAAAAAAAAAATAAAGAAAGAAAAGAAAAGCTAAGTAGTCAGTAGGGTAAGGGTGTGTTTGATTACATAGATTTTCCATGAAAAATGTAAGTTTTTCACTTAAATTCCTACTTTTACATTATTTGATTGGATTCATTTTAACTTTTGGTCACATGTCCATATTTTCTATGAAAATAAGGAAAAATATTTTCCTTAAGGGGATAGGTTTTCAGTTTTCGCGGGAAATCCACATTTTCTAATATATAATGGACTTTTTTTTTGAAGTGTAATTGACTCTGTTTTTTAATTAAAAATAAAAAGTACAAATTCAAAACTTGCAATCAATCATGTATAGCTGGTATTTCCCATCAAAATAAGTTCTAGAAAATTCAACTGTCTAACTAGAATTCATTTTCTTTCCATACAAAATTTCATACTTGCAATCAAATAGACCCTTAGTTTTATAATTCATCGTGTGTGTTTTTGAGCAGCTAGCTTATATACAGAATAAATGATTCGGATAATTTTATTTTGCCCATGCATGTATGTTATTATGCATGCATGTAACATATAACACACATCTAGGCTACAAGTGTAAGGTGCTTGTAGCCTAGATGTTTGACACATATACACGCATGCATAATAACATGCATGCGTGTAGGCAAAATAAAATTCTTGTAAATAATTCTATTGACATTTTACATTTACTAGAATTTCTGTTCTGCAAATTCTATTTTTAATTGAATAAACAGTAAAAAAAAATTTTTTCTTAATTATTTGTATTTCACCTTAATTTTGATTTTTGTTTCTGGTTTTGTTATCTCTTAAAGTTATCATATCATTACTCATTATTACGTTTCGTTTTTCTCTCCTCATGTCGATCTTGGAAGTTATTCCGACAAATTATTGCAAGCCCACTAGGAAAAGAATTTCTAGCTCCTCTCCAGTTGCAATCCAACTACCCTTTCACCTTTCTTGACTCTAAGGCAGAAGGAAGTAAAAAAGAAAAAGAAAAGATGGAAGAGAGAGAGAAGAAACAATGGATATCAAAGCTTCGGTCCATAGGGTACAAGGTTTCTTAGATTTGTTCGCTTCTATGGGCAATGATCAAGTCCCAGCAAGTGGAGTGTTGGATTTTGCTCTTTCTGATTTGTTAACAAAGTTTGAGCTCCTAAAAGCAAAGATCGAGGAGCATTGGGTCACAGTTTCAAAGATGCCAAGTGATATAGCTTCAAAGAGGGATGTCATTTCACCCTTTATTGTTGATTCTATTCTTGATGATCTCATGGACTTGATAAATAACAAATCTCAAAGGATTGTTTTTGTATATGATAAAATTGTAACACTCCATAAAGAGCTCGTTTTGTTGGGATCTTTGGTTATGGATATAGCAGAGCATGAAGCACTCATGATACAAACTATTGAGATAGCATATGAAGTTGAATATGTCATCTACTCCTTTCCTCATGTTTGGTATCTTACTCTCAGGCTCCCCCAACTCATTGAAAAGATTCAGCTTATTAGGGAAGCTATCCAAGAAAGGAAAAGCCGAATTTATACTGATGGAATTCCAGTGGTTGGAGGAAATCCAGCTGAACAAGCATTGTTGCCATCCACAGAGCCTCCCATTTTGGGAGACATTTTTGTTGGGTTTGAGAAAGAGGAAACTGAAATTTTAAATCAACTTATTAGAGGCCCTAACCATTTGCAAGTTATTTCCCTCTTTGGGATGCCTGGACTTGGTAAGATGACATTAGCTACTAAACTATATAATCATCCTAGTGTTGTTCTTCATTTTGATGGTCTTGGTTGGTGTGTTGTTTTTCAAACATATAATAAGAGAAATATGTTGATCGACATTTTGATGTCATTATGCCACATTCGAGAGATCACTTGTGAATATGGACGATGAGAGTTTGGCGGAGAAACTTTACAAAAGTTTAAAGGGAAGGAGATACCTCATTGTGATAGATGATATATGGGATGTAAATGCATGGAATGACTTGAGAAGATATTTTCCATGTGACGATGTTGGAAGTAGAATCTTATTCACCAGTCGAAATGTAGAAGTTGGATTGGAAGCTTCAGCTAGTTTCATAAATTCACTGCCTTTTTTGTCTGAAGTCAAATGTTGGGAATTATTACAACGAAAAGTGTTTGGAGATAAAATGTGTCCTCTTGAACTCACAGATGTTGGAAAACAAATTGCTGAGAGTTGTTACGGACTAGCGCTAGCAGTGGTTGTTATAGCGGGAGTTCTTGTAGGTATGGAAAAGAAAGCGCTGTTGTGGGAAAAAGTTGCAAAAAATCTAAGTTCTCATACATCCGGAAATCCAGACAAGGTATTGGAACTTAGTTACGAGCACCTGCCTCTACATCTGAAACCATGTTTCCTTTACTTTGGAGCATTTGAAGAAGATGAGGAAATCCCAGTAAAGAAGTTGACGTCCTTATGGATTTCTGAAGGATACATAAAGAAGGAAGATAATAGGAGCTTGCAGGAAGTTGCAATAGAATATCTAAAAAAACTAATCGATAGGAACTTGGTACTTGTTGACAGACGAAAATTTGATGGTGGTATCAAAACTTGTAAGATTCATGATCTACTACGTGAAATGTGCTCAAGATTAGCTCAACAGAAAAATTTTATGAAGATGCTGAAATTGTAAGTTCACTATTTCTCTTTGTTTTCTCGGTCGTTAATTTTTGTTTTAACCTCTACTATGTTTGGGTAATTTGAGGATCATATTAGTATTGTGATTATGTTGTTTCCAGTGATGATGATCCACAAAAGTTCTTCTCTCAAATATCAATCTATCGACAATATCAATGTCTGAGTATCGACTACAGGGAATTTCCTCTTTATTTACTACCATTTGGCTTACATATCTGCTCCCTTTTATGTAATAATCTCGACTCGGACATGTTAATATCAAGCAGCTTCAAAGTTCTAAGGGTGATGCAACTTTTCCAAAGTATTGATGATCAAGAAGTAATAGGAATCGAGCATTTAGTGCATTTGAGGTACTTGGCAGTTTCAATTTTTCTACATACACAGCTGCCACCAATGGAAAACCTTCGCAAATTAGAATTTCTTTATGTGGACAATACATTCCAAATCGAAATTCCCTATATCCTTCTTGGATTGACAACTTTGAGGGAGGTGAGTTTTAGTGGTGGTGCATGCTTCAGTAAATCTTGCCGTCTCCAAGCAACTAAGAAGGGTGTTCCAATAAATAATTACGTACTTAGAGAGTATTTCTGGACTTTCAATTTCACATGAAATGGATGAGAAAATCTTGAGATGCTTTCCAAATCTTCGAAGACTGAAATGCTGGGTCAGATCTTCACTTGGTTTTTCGTTTGACCACGTTAATCAACTCGAGACTTTGAAGCTATCACTTGATTGTGATGATGATGATGGTTTTTCTTTCTGCCATTTTAAGGAGCTGATGCTATCTCTTGATGATGATGATGATGATGATGATGATGATGATGATGAGGAGGAGGAGGAGGAGGAGGAGGAGGAGGGGGAGTGGGGGGGGGGGAAGGATAAGGATGAGGAGGAGGAGGAAGGGGGGAAGGATGAGGATGAGGATGAGGAGGAGGAGGAGGCGGCGGAGGAGGAAGATTCATGTCCTAGTTTGATCAATTTCAGTTTTCCTTCAAGACTCAAAAGAATGACACTTAGCAATGCATCTTTGTCTCGGGAACAAATGGAGGAGATAATTGGAAGATTGCTGTACCTTGAGGTACTCAAATTGAAAGAGGTTACCTTCAAGGGAGGACAATGGGACGTAAATGAAGATGAATATCCCGAACTTAAATTCTTGAAACTCAACAATGTACAACTTGAAGAATGGGATGCCTCGAGTGGTGATTTCCCAAGTCTGCAACGATTAGTGCTGCAAGATTGCAACATTTTGAAGATGATCCCGATCAGCTTAGGTGATATTCCTACATTAAAAAAGATAGAGGTATATGCTTGTTCAAAAGATGTCGAAGATTCTGCTAAGCAAATTCAGGAAGAACAACAAGAGAATGGAAATGAAGTGCTTAAGGTCATAATCTCTCAAGAATAAACAGAGCACCAACTTTTGTTGGTATGATTGTGAATTTGTGATTTCCTAAGTATTTGTCTCTAGACAGGTTGGCTTTTCGGTATGTTCTTCTCCTGCTTGAAATATCAAACTTCTCATGTATATTCCTTTGAGTTGTAGGTTGACCCTACTTCATGAGCCTCTTGATCGATGTTATTAATTTTACTCAGTAAGTTAATGAAAGTTCTATTGTATCTCTGTTCAATGCTACACTTATATGCTTGCTCCTTTTTTTTTTTTTTTTTCCCTTCTTTCCTTGGGCAGTGGTGGTGGAAGTTTGACGATTAAAACCATACACTTATATTTTCTTGTGCAGTGATATCCCAAGTTGAAAATTGTAACTTCAAAAATTTAGACCTGACATGAGAGTATTGTAAGAGTAAATCCGACATCTAATATTTCCAAATAAAAATTAGAACTTAGGCAGTGGTATTTTGAGATCTAAATAAGGAACAAAATTCTGGCACTTCAGGAGTTTTATACTCCGCCCTATTAGTAAAATCATTAACCGATGTGTGGATTCAATGGACCCAATTTATTGTTAAATTGTGTGACTTTTGAACACATGTAGATTCAGTGAACAGGTCGAGTTTATCTATTTTAATGCATATATGTTAAAATGCCTGTCAATATGCCATTCAGTTCAGCCTCCACAACATGGATCTGTTTCCCAATGAAGTTCTTAAAGTAGACATAGTCATATTGCCTCTGTAATAAACAGAAAGCATCATGGTCACTTTAGCTTGAGGATATGGTACCAAAAAGATGCACTGTTAGCTTAGCTTTCAAGGAAAATTTTCAAAAACTTTTCCGAGGTTTTGTAACAAGACGTTCCACCTTGTATGCCTTTTATGGATGCACGCCTCGTGTATTTCATGCACACCACGTGAAGTGGGAGGTTTGTTTTGTTACAAAACCTCCAAGGTCCAAGGTTTAGTAAAGGACTCTAGCTTCCAAATATCAATATTGTTTTCAATTTGAAACTGTCACGCATGTGTTTATTGAAGGTAAGGTGGCACAGGAAGTATGCGTTTATTTCTTTTCAACGGGCCGATGTCTCCTCTGTTTCTAAATTTACTTCCCTGCCCTGAGACCATGTTTATACATTGTATTATTAGTTTAAAACAAAGAAGAGGCTATTTTGATTATTCCTTTTTGGGGAAATTTCGTAAATGGGAAAATTTAAAAGTGCAAGTTCAAAAATAGCACTTTTTAATAACATGTGCAAAAATGGCAAAATTTTAAGTAAAATGTCCTATATGCCACTGTTTGTCTTCCATATAATTTATATGTATGTCTCTAGAGTTATGTGTAGCTATTTTTGAAGGTTATGTCTTGTTAAAAAATGTAAGTATATCATTCCATATATTCTTTTGTATGACTTGATAGTTAATTGCAATAATTCTCGACAATAACATTTACCATAGTGTATGCATATCATAAAGTTAATCCATGTATCTTGACAATTATTTAGTATAATTTTCAACTATAGATCTCGACATTTAGACGCTCTAATTCTAACTAGACAGTTGTGTCACGCGGGGCTTTTTTGTCCCTGAAATGGAAAATTGTCATTTTTGTACAACTTTATAAAGTGATCTATTTTTACACATGACAATATAAATGTGGTCAAATCTTGCAATTTCCTCTTCCTTCATTTGCCTTTTATGTACTGCTTTGGTCCCTAGTTTTTCTTTGTATTTCTGTTTAGTTAATGTTTAGGGTAGGATTTGGTTGTATTCGTCCATAGAGATGTTATCCTGGGGCTTCTTCTCTCTTTCTTAATGAAATAATCCCTTTTTTTCAGAAAGTCAGATGATTATGATTGTATTGATTATGATGATTGTGAACTTGTTGTAACTCAAAACAACAACAACAATAATAATTAGGAAAAGTGTTATATATACGGTTTTTCTACAAATCTGTTTGTAACAAGCTTCAGATCTCTAAGTGTAAACCAATGGCCCCAACCCAAGTGAGACAGTTCCGGGAGACCAGAAAAAGGTGAAGGAGCTGTTATTGGGTGGGAAGAATAAGAGTTATATGCACCAAAGTTCCCTAAACTCCCTTCTTCTCCTGACTGTGATCCACAATAATCTTTATCAACATGATGGAATGAACCTGATTGACTACTATTATCTCCACTCCTTTTTGTTGGCACCCCCAGATGGACTAATACCTTGTCTGATTCTGTCACTGGATTTGTCATGGATAGTGAGAAGAATCCCATCACGTGGAACAAATTCATTAGTCGGTACTTGTTCCACCCGTACTTCTTTAATGTTTGTGGGCTGGGTCGCCTTCTCCGACGGCCTGGAGCAGCTTCGCCGGCCGCCGGAAAGTTGTGGCCAACTTGGTTTGGGTGGTTTGGGGGGGGGGACCTGAGAGATGAGAGAGAGACAGAGGGAGCGAATTGTTAGAGGCCCCCCGGGGGGGGGGAGGTTCTGAAATGAATGTGTGGTGGGGTTCGGGGGGGGGGGGTTAACAGTTTTGATTATTTTGCTGGTGGGGCCGGGTAAAATGGGGGGAACTTGCCTGGCATTTGTATTACCATCTGTAGACGACGGTACTATACCTTGAATTCCCTTAACAAATATAATACATTTGACGACTTAAATTGTAATTTTAAAAATTTAGACCAATTTGTAACGGACTCGGATCAGCTGTCCCGCCAAGCTGTCCCTCTTGCTGTCCAGCGAATAGAAAAACAACACCTGGCTTTTATTTTCCATGTCAGGCATAATTGAACAAACAATTAATAAAACCAATTATTTTTTGTTTACACTGACGGCGTCTAACAACGTTTGAAAGAGGGAGGGAGAGAGAGAGAATCACAGAATTTCATTCTTGCATCCCCTCTACAGACGTTCCACCGTTCTTCCTTATACCATCTCTATCTCTGGCGAAAACCTCAGACTCCTCTCCCCAGTTTCAAGCTTCAAATAATCGGTTTCGATTCTTGATAGACGGTTCTTGATTTTTAGAGGTAATTATGCTCTCCGATTTTTATCGATTATGGGCACGTTCCAGCAATTTCTGCCTTAATTCCCTCTCCGTATATGTTTTACTTATTTCGATTCGAGTCTATTTCTTTTGCATATGATTGTTTCGTTAAACATTCAACGAACAAAAACAAATTAATGCCTCTCACGTAGTTGCATAAGTGCAAATTAATGCCTCTCAAGTAGTTGCATAAGTGCACCTTGTTGGAAATTTAACCAATTTCCTTAAACCCGTGTGATTAAAATAGACAATCAATATATCAAATAATAATATATGTGCGGAAACTTAAATAACACCAGGAATTATTTAACATCATAAAACCCCCCAATGAGAAGGGAAAATCGACGGGGCAAACCGACAACTCCACTATCACCAAATAATAATGGGAATACAATGTTTATCCTCTCAAGATTATTACCCTAAATCAAAAGGTAATCACACACTACCACAAATAAATCATCTAACAATAGATGGAACCCAATAATCAATAACAAGAGAAGGAAAAATATCACCTAACTCCGTTCCAAGAGTTAACTTGGAGAAACCACCGCTTGAAGAAATCAAACACCAAGTCGAATGTCCCAAAAACACGTTCCAAGCGACAAAGAAAACCTGATTTTTCCTTTCCCAATTGTCTTGGTCGACGTGCGTGAATGGTTGCTTTTCTCTCTGCCTTTTTCGTTTTTCCCGTGTACTTCTGTTTTACTGCCTTTTTTTGGCCTTTTGTGTTCCGCATCCCACTCCTTTTTGTTTCAACATATATATATATATATATTAAACAAAACTAAATCCTAATAGGTTTATGATTTCGTGTCTCTCAAGACTTCTAATTTTTATTCAGTCAAATTATATAATTCATCCTCCAACTTTGTCTTGTGTTTAAGTTGGGTATCAACATAGGCTGGACCAGCCCAACAATCTCCCCCTCCAGTCCATGAGGGAGGTATCCCAAACTTCAAGTGTATCACTTGGAATGCATACCGGCGTGGCCGACACAGAACTCAAGCTTCTGCTTGGTAACCACCTTTGTCAACATGTCAGCAATGTTCTTGTCAGTGTGAATCTTTTCCAACTGTAGAAGCTTCTCATTAACTGCTTCACGAATCCAATGATGCCTGACATTAATGTGTTTGGTGCGAGAATGATGCATAGAGTTCTTACTCAACTCAAGAGCACTCTGACTGTCACAATAAATGACGTACTCACTTTGCTTCAACTTGAGCTCCTCAAAAAACTTTTTCAACCATATCACCTCCTTTCCTGCTTCAGTGATAACAACATACTCAGCCTCTGTTGTAGACAAAGCTACGCATTTTTGCAACTTAGACTGCCAACAAACAGCTCCCCCTGCAAAAGTAAACAAGTACCTAGATGTAGATTTCCTATTGTCAAGGTCACCTGCCATATCTGCATCTGTATACCCTGTCAAAGTTGGTTGAGCTCCCCCAAAACCCAAACACAAATCAGAAGTTCCTCTAAGATATCGCATAATTCATTTTACTGCTTCCCAATGCTCTTTGCCTGGATTAGACAGAAATCTACTTACCACACCAACTGCATTTGCAATATCAGGTCGAGTACAAATCATAACATACATCAAACTACCAACAGCTGAAGAATAGGGAATAGCCTCCATTTCTTCTTCTCCTCATCAGTCGAAGGACTGGATTTCTTGGTTAGTTTGAAATGAGCTCCAAGAGGTGAGCTAACAGGCTTAGCCTCTTTCATGCTGAACCTTTCAAGTACTCGCTCAATATAATGTTTCTGTGATAACCACAACTTCTTAGATTTTCTGTCTTGAATAATCTCCATGCCCAAAATCTGTTTAGCCGACCCAAAATCTTTCATATCAAATGACTTATGCAAGGAATCCTTCAATTTCTGCATCAATCCTGCATCCTGACCAACTATAAGCATGTCATCAACATAAAGCAGCAAAATAATGAATTTATCACATATCTTGAAGGTTCTGTCTTCAAAAAATGTCCTAGAAATTCCTTCTCAATATAATATGCAAAGGTGGACTAAAAATGCAAAGATAGGAGTGGCTGAGAGGCCTATATATAAGAATAGTTCTACCAATGAAGATCCTAAAGCAATTATGGCACATCGTTACAAAGAGTTATGCAGATTACAAACTAGAATATCAACAAGGGGATCTGAAACTAAATAAGCCTATGATATTGTTGTACGTGCTTTTAATAAGATCTTCAAAGAGATTGATGCAAATGCTACAAGCCAAAGCACAACCACTAGAAAGAATTGCCATGAGAACAATTTTATTGATGGAGGTAGTAAAATAACAGGAATTAAGCATAAAGAAAGAGGTCGTGGAAGCTCAGCTAGGCCAAAAGGCCCTCTTGAAAAAGTCAGAAAAAAGAAAAAAAGTGCTGTCAAAGACCAAGGTAATTAATTAGGTACTGAATTATTATAATATTAATAACTCAAACTGTATATCTTATTTCTATTCTTGTT